>JABEVY010000280.1:0-43509 GCA_013364935.1 Fusarium anthophilum | reverse complement strand
ATATAAGCTATTAAGTAGTTTGGATAAATAATTAATAAGTTAAAGGTTATATTATTTTTAAATTATTTCTAAGAAATAAACTAACTTTAATTAATAAGTAGTTTTATATATGTATTATTAAGGGCAAAGTAGCTGCTTAAGCTATACGTATAGATAAGTCTATTATGACCTATTTATAATTACTTAAGTATAGATAAGCTATAATGATAGTTTATATTGTACTAGCAATTACTTTTCACTTAGCAAAGCTCGTAAGGAATCCAGGTTCCTCAAAGTCCATCTCTTGTACCAGCTGCACATCTCCAATGAGAACGTTGAACTTGCGGCCTACTTCGAAGTAGAGATTCTGCGATCGTTCGGCGAGCTCCCTAGATCCGCCGCAGCGAACTATGCCTCGGGTATGCCACCCCCCCTGCAAAGGCGCATTGCTGAGGGTGACGCCACCGGCGAGAGCAATCTGTGTCTCTACAAGACTCAGGATACGGTCTTCGCTGAACCACCAGGTATATGACCACTCAGCGAGAAGAAGGTCTAGTCTCTCTGTCAGTACTACAGAGTCTTAAAACGTTGAATGGAAGATCTTACGGGCATCTGTATGGTTCTTCTTCAGAATGTCGAAGTTGGATCGAGCGGCTTCCGGCGACCAGAGGGTTGCAAAGTGGTCCGCTGCCAGCTTCTTTCGGCGCTCGAGTGCTTCTGCATCACCCTGTTCTTCAGTTCTGCAGGAATCGTTTAGCAGGATGACCCTATCGCAACATAAAGGTTTGCTCTCACCTTGGCCCAAACAGATCCACAACTTCTGGTTTGAAGGCCCCAAACAGGGGAATGAGCGATCCCAATGCCCTCGGATTCCCAATCATAAGGCTCAGCTTCAGTATCACTTCCTTTATCCGTCTCTGTACGATCAATTCCTTTTCTACTGGCACATTCTTCGTGGCCAGGCGGTACAGATCTGGCTGGCGTGCACCGACATTTGCTCCAGCCAGTGCTGCGGCCTAGGGACTAATCAGCTGGTTGCTATCGTATTATGAGTCTTGGTGGACCTTACTGCGGCAAGGTACCAGGTTTGCTCGGTTATGTCAAGGTCAGATTCTGCCTGACGGTACTTCTCCAAGAAATCCAGTGATGCCGCCATCTCTATGTATTGCTTTGGTCTGCTCTTTTATCTCTTTGTCGTTTAGTGGTTTCAGCAACAGATTGACAGATCCCTAACAAATTTCACTGCTTCCTACATCTTTATGTACCCAACCTATTGATCGCTCTAGTGGGTTATGGTTTCGCGCCGAATCGGTCAGACGGCATTAGAGCCGAGTGCAACAGCCGAGTAGTGGTGTAACTGAGGTTTCAGGGTTCCCGCCGGCAGCGGATAGTGACAAGGTAAGAAAGGATGACCGGGAGTCTAGGAATATCCACTGCAGAGGCCGAAATAACATGAGCCGCGAAGCCGAGCTGGTAGCCAGAGGTACTTGCGGTTTTGCCTAGTTTACTTCTTTAACAAATCATCACGGATCAGCCAATAGGCAGCACCGTAGCGCCCATAAAGCCATGGAAGACATGATTCATCGGTATCTCGGTGTAATAGAAGACTTCTGCTAGGTTAGAGAACCCTACAGGCACTGGCGGCAATCTGACCCAGTGTCTCAGCTGCGGTTCCGTCCTCGGCTTCGCGCTTCGGCATATCCGACAGTCTAAATGAGACGGCCATGTCAGTCATAAGACCTGAAGGATAAAACTAGGCACAATTGACGACACTCCTTGCTTGACTAAACGCATGCCAATTCTGTATTCCATTGTGCCTTCGCTCTCTTATCATCACGTCAGCTATGCCATCATCTAAGCTTCCGTCAGTCCGGCGTATTGTCATTGGCCACGACGCCAACGCAAAATCGACGATCAAGTATGATAGCCAGCTCAAGTCAGAGCATCTGACAATGGGCGTGGAAGTCAAGACTCTTTGGATAACCGACACATTTCCAGCCAACCCAAATGTTGTGGGGGACCCAACGGAAACGCACTCTGGCTTCATGGCTCCAGGTTCTCTCATTAGAGTTGTAGACTTTCCTCCGCAATCTCAAGGTGCAACACATCGAACAGTATCCTTGGACTATATAATTCTGGTCAAGGGTAGCCTTGTACACTGGACGGATGATGGCTCTACTACGACGGTCAATGAAGGAGACGTTCTGGTTCAACAAGCATCAATGCACCGATGGGATAACAACACGGATGAGTGGGCTCGGATTGTGTGTATCATACTTCCAGCAATTGAGCCAGTAGTCAATGGCCACAAGTTGGTTGATGACTCCCATTCAATTGGGCTTTCCTGATCAATCTTTATCTAGAAGGCCTTGTATTCATGAAGCCCTGGGGGTTTGGGCGGCAAGAAATCAAGTAGATGGTTATGTTGGTCCCTATACTATCCATACGACAGCTGCGCATTTGATACTAGCTCATTCAATTCTATCCAACTCCTTATTCTAGCCTCTGAGGCCATTGTCAGTTACATTATTGATGACGTGCTGTGACGAGTTTTCTTCTCAACTCCATGAACCTTGCCTGTGATTGAAAGCCAGCTCATACATAGAGAGCAAAGTTGGGTATCCTGCTGGTCGATCTTTCATCAGTTGCCGGCCTCCTTTGTAGCATAAGAATTCATGGTGCCGAGTGACCTAGAATAAAAAAGCAGGATACTGGTGCGAAAAGAGTGGCCTCGTGAGCAATGATTACCCGATTGGTTTAGATCACTTTGCTCAGTATCAAATCTACATCCAGAACCTGAGAGTATAATACCTCTTATTCTAGTATGCAGTGATTAGGCTGAGAGATTAATCGATTCAAATCAAAGGTTGAGTTAGCTAATGTCTAGATTGTAACCAGAGGGATGGTCAGGTAACTGGGGGTGGAGCCACCAAGGTGGACGCGGTGAGTACCAATATTCTCCATGCTTTCGTTACCACGAAGCACAGAGAACTCTGCCAGTGTCATGCTATGGCCAGAAACCTTCAGCATAAGCCCCTCGCCCTCTTCAAATGCCATCCCGGTCTGCCAAAGCCCAATATCCAGCCTGACGATAGTACCTGGATTGACCTTCTGTTGCTGCGTGTAGTCATGCTCAGGAAAGTTGGGAATAGATGCTTCAGAGTCGACTGCCCGGTGGCTCGCTCTAAGGTACCCGCTGGGCCCCAGATAGACGAGAGAGTTGATCCTCTCAACATCTTCATCTTCAATCCCCGAATCCTTTGACGGGATATTGATGTTCTGGAGGCCTTTTCCATCCCGGTCTATCTTGCGTAGTTGTACGCAGACATCAAAGTCATCGTGGTCTGGGCACGACATGTACAAGGTTGCTTGCGCATTTCCTACAAGATAGACTGCTTCTCTGAAAGTGTACTCAAACCTGAGTTCCTCAGAGTCACTGTCCATTTGCATGAAAGGGACATCGGACTTGTAACAGACTTGTGATTCTGCTGATGGGGGGACCTTGGAAAGCACTTGGTTCGGGCATAGGTACAGTTGCTCATTCTTGGTGGCCGGGATGGGCCATGCTGGGAAAACATGGTTGACGATTGGTTCCTTCAACACAATGTCAGTCAGGAGACTCGGCATAAAATCGATTGGAAAATATCAATTACCTTGTTGTAGCGTAAGATGGAGACACGGACTTTTGGAGTCAGTTCCCACCTGTTATCCTTGGCTTTAGTGTAGCGATCTAAGAACTGCTGGAGTTCGTCATTCGTCTCTTGTTGGTAGAGGTCATGCCACTCTTGAGTAGCATGCACTCGGAGCCTAGTGGAAGTGTTTAGTCAGTGTAATTGAGAAGCTTATCTTGCTAGAGTACTCATACCATTTTTCCTTTACGGGCGCCTCACTGTAGCCTCTGAATGACCCAAATGTGTGTAATGCGGTCGAATAACTAGCCACTGCGTATATTGGCACGTTAATATTGCTCACATTGGCCCTTTTGTCCGCCCAGTAGTCGTTCATTAGCGGAGACTTTTCAATCATTGAGACAAGATTCTCCTGTTTGCCTCTCCCTGGTACCGCCCCGTTAGCAAAGCCAATAGCATGAGGCAATCGGGAGAACACACCCAAGTTCTGTTGAGCTAGGAATCGAAGAAATGCTTTGCATGGTACACCACCACGACAGATAATCTCCCGATAAATATCGCTGGCCCCCTCGAACGGCGCGATGCACCTCAGATGGGGAGGTCTTTCAGCAGCAACAAACCATTGAGCGATGCCTAGCCATGAATTACCGACGAATGCGACGGCTTCGTTACACCATGGAAGCCGCGCAAGTTCCTCGACAACGTCGTATCCATCTTTTCCCTCGGCTCTCCCCCACCAGCTGTTTGGGTATCAATCAGTACAGTACAAAAGGATACAAAGAATAGCTGTAGGTCCGTCTTACACCAGGTCGCCTTCGGAGTCCCAAGAGCCTCGGACGTCCACATTGACGATTGCATAGCCACGAGCAGTCCATTCGGCAGGATCTGGGGCCTCGAACTTTTCATAGCCAGACACACGGCTTTTGGGCACGCCTACCCTTCCTGGCAACAAATCAAGGCAGAAAAAGCCTATAACCAGGTTAGCCACATGATTACCCATAGTGATTACTACTAGCGTTAATGTCAGTATTACATACCTCTTCCGGACTTTCCATAGGGGCTCCAAGCCACAAGAGCAGGGACTTTCTCAGCGTCATTGGCGGGACGGAAGATATCCGCCCTGATATGCACGCCATCGCGCAGAGTAAATTGAACATCTTTCTCAAATATTGTATCTGCTTGAAAAGGGGCTGATTCTTGGTTCTTTCTGTGTCCTTTTTTGAGCACAGTAATACTGTATTCTGCATTGTCGTACTTGTCATCTTGCTCGGGGGGCGAAAGAGGCGACTGTATTACAGCCACAGACCCGACCTTGAACGACATTTTGCTCGCTATCTTGGATTATCAGCAACTAGACATGAATCTGCAATCGATCCTTTGGAAATTGATGTCAATCAGGGCTTTGACAAGTTAAAGGTGATCAATCTATCCTTGACTTGCCAACTTATGGTCATCCCTGGCTACTGTGGTGAACCTCTTATTCACTCTCGGCAATAAGTCTGGTTCCGCTCCGTTTTGCGGGGAAAATCAAGTTTGCAGTGGACGGACATGTTTGACAATCCGGAGGCGACCCGATCCGCAAATGCCGAAGACGAAGAGTCCTTTCTACTGTAAGTCTCTCGGGCTTTGCATTCGGCTTTTCCGAACCAATTGGAAATGAGACTCTCCATGCTCCACAAGCCTTTAGGGCCTTTCTGGTATGTAGTGGTCAGAAGACGATCAAAAGAATGCGGGGAAACAAACCCAAAGTTTGCAGCAATTTAGGTACTCACGACTACCCTAGAGAGCACTGTGTACTCCTGAATCCAAACATAAATACCAAGAAAACATAGCGCATCTAACCCCAACGCTGCGTTAAAACATTCATATGCGGTTGAAGCTATTACATATATCTATTGTTTCCGATACAAATTCATCTCTCAAGGTCAACAGCCGATCACACTGACCGCGATGGCTCCGAAATACATTATCAAAAATGCTACCGTGCTCTCCATTGATGAAAGCATAGGAAATGTCGCCGACTGCGATATTTTGATTGAGGATGGCTTTATCAAAGCTGTGGGCCCCAACCTGGAGCATTCGGATCACATCGTCATTGATGGCACGGATGCTATTGTATCTCCGGGCTTCATCGATACTCACCGTCATACATGGCAAACCCAGCTCAGGACCATTTGCACCGATTTTGTCCTCTCTGACTATCTGCTCAACGTGCGACACATCTATGGGTCCTGTTACTCGGCTGAGGACGCCTATCTGGGGAACTACTGCGGAGCTCTCGAATCCATCGATAATGGCATCACGTATCTCATCGACCACTCACATATCATGAACAGCCCTGCTCACGCGGATGCAGCTATCAGAGGCCTGCGTGACGCAAAGATCAGAGGAACATTTTGCTATGGTTTCTACCCCAATCCGGCCTGGGCGGGTTCCAACGTAGACCCTGAAAGGGAAAAGGATCTCGAGTGGCGGTTAAAAGATGCTGCGCGGGTTCGTCAACAGCACTTTCCCTTCAACGGACCCGATGAGCTTCTACGTTTCGGAGTGGCGCCGTCTGAGGCCGAGGCAATTCCTTTCCAGCAACTTCTGCACGAGTTTCAGACAGCAAGATCCATCGGCGCTGCCATAATCACAGCGCACATCGCCCTGGGCAAGTTTGACAGTGGTCACATGACGACTAAGAGATTTGGGGAGTTGGATCTGTTGGCCTCGGACATACTCTGGAGCCACGCGAATTCTCTCACCGACGAGGAATTAGAGCTTGCCAAGAAGTACGACTTGGGTCTTTCTGCGACTCCAGAAATTGAGCTGCAGATGGGAGTTGGCTATCCTATCGCATACAAGGCCAAAGAGCGCGGTGTCAGAGTCGGGCTCGGCGTCGATATCACCTCCAACTGTCCCGGCGACATGTTCCAACAGATGCGACTTGTTCTTCAGGCCCAGCGATACGAGGAGCAGAAGAAGTCCCCTTTCCCGCTTCCTATGGAACGACCGTGTGTTGAAGTTCTTGAATTGGCGACCATTGGAGGTGCCCGCGCTATCGGCCTGGAAAAGCTGATTGGAAGTATCACCCCTGGCAAACGGGCGGACCTCATCATGACCAAGTGCGATTCTACTAGGCTCACTCCAGTTCATGACCCTGTGGCTGCCTTGGTGAACTATGCAAATGGTTCCGACATCGATACGGTCATGGTGAATGGAGAAATCCTAAAGTCTGGCGGTAAGTTGGTGAATGTAGATTGGCCAAAGGTTCGCGCACAAGTACGCAAGTCAGCGGCAGAAATCATGAAGCTGTCAAAACTGGCCCCAGAGGACGAAGTTGAGGAAGCACGTAATGCGATGATCAGGGCAATGCAATAGAAGAAGTGCGCCGACTGTAGCTCTGGCAAAGATCCTAGGTACTGGAAAGTCTGATTCAGAATCTACACTGTATGTCTGTAAAGACAGTCGTTATACCATCGCCCGAATAGATAAATCCGTACAGTATATATATTTATATCATGACTCAGTCAAGGCTAGTTGATCTCAATGCCCACATCAGCGTCTTCCTGGAAAGCGGTTTGAAGGCTTGTGAATAACGGATCACCAAGGTTTTCAAACATTAAAAGGTCGAAAGGGAAAGACTCTGGTCCCAGGTATTCTGTGTCGGCTTGACTTGGTGGAATATTTGGGATAGAATCTATCAAAGATGCGCTGACCTTCTGTTGGACTGTGGTTGCGCAAAATCCATCAATAAGTGAAAGATGGTCCAATAGACCAGGGATATACCATACCTATATGATCGCAGACTTGAGCAATGTGTCGCAGAAAGCTTGAAGCTCTTTCTACAGCAGGATGGTCAGAAACCAACTTCCGGAATGCCTCTCGGGCGAGGTCAATATATGCCCGGGCTTTGAAAACGGCCTCAGGCCCTCCAAAAGCAGCATCCTTTGTCTGCAGACATATCAAAGCAAAGCATGTCAGTGCCGCGTTATGGACTGAATTACTGTCAGTACGATATCTTGTTGCGCAGTCATGTCACGCTCACCGATCTGGATCAATGTCCACCACATTCCGAGTTCAGGCTTCCCACCTTCAAACGCATTGATGGTGGCTACGATAGCCTCGGCCGATTCTATACTCGTGTCAAGACTAGGCCTGGAGAACATAAGAATTCGTCGTCTAGAAGTTCTGGTAATGTCGTTAGAATCAGCTGATTTTCTCACGGCCGATAGCACAAGAACAAGAGCTGGCCTATGTAGCATAAGGCGGACGTTGTGGTACCGCAAACCCAAAACCCTGTATAAGTTGTTCCGAGAATCAGCTTCGTCCACCCGCGTAGCCGGCGAGTCTAAGATCGCAGCCCGCCATTTCTCTGGCAATGAATCAAGCCAGTCGTCAAGCTTTTGACTCATGGAGGTTATTGAGGCTATAATGTCCATGAATTGAGATAAGTCAAGGGGTTTTGGGCTCTGGAAATATTCTGTGCCAACAACCTGTCCTAGAATTGCATACAGCTTGCTGTGAAAGGGGTTAGTGAGCGATAAGGTTTGAGCAATGGGGCCAGGATATGTTCACAAAGATAGATAAAAGAAGGTTGAGCTCTCTTCATCAGGCGAAGATCTTGTATTCGAGACTGGTAATGGTTGATTTGCGAAGAGATCAGTTCGCTCCTTGAAAGGCCCCAGTAAAGATGGACGCCCAAAATGCATTGAAAAGGCACTGCACCATGTGTCAGCCTTGAGTCAAGATTAAGCTGCCACGGGGCGTCACCTATCCATGAACAAGCACAGTTGCCAAGTTCGTCGTTTAGCCTCTTTTTCAGCAGTCAAGTCCTTGGCTAGGTAATCCTCGTTGTGGAGGCCCTGGCGGAGGGCCTTTTGGACGGCCATGGAGTATGTCGACCATGAATCCGAACACCGATCAGTGCATTGTAAATACTGGCTCATCAACAGGTAGGACTGAACTGTGATGGTAACGGCAAAAGTAACGCCGGAAGTTAGTCAATCTGACACTCATCTTCATGGCTGTTCTTGGAGGGCTCACCTTGCTCAAGATTGCCACATTCGAAGGCATCCTTTGATAACAAGCTCTTGGATCTTTCGAAGAAAAGCCTCGAAATTAAAAATCTGCGTGTAGCCGGCGTGATTGAGTCAACGCTCGACGCTGTAGCTACCGCCAGGACCATATCTAGCAACGCCAGCTTGGATGGATCCGGGGGGAGTGTTCCCTCGTAGATAGGATCAACATGAGTGTGGAGGAATGTTTTCTTGTCCAGAAATGGGTTCATTGAACCATAGTCTCGGAAGAAAAGCTCGACGAGGGACCTAGTTGCATGATTTGGGGGAAGAACATAAAGATCTTCATTATCAGTGTGTCTGGCTACTGGGACTGACTCCATGTGAAACACTGCTGCTGGAGGGGAGCATTCAGGCTTGATGAAGCCTGAAATCTTGCTATCCGTTCCACGGAAGGAAGACAAAATTTCGGAGTCAATTTCTCCCAGGATCTGCCTAAGATAGAAAATGTTCGAAGAAGGACCTTTATTTGGATTAGATGATGAAATATTGCACGAAACCACTATATCACCGGATAGACACACCGTAGAACTCCTCTCCAGTACTTCCTTTGCAATCTTGATCGGCACTGGAACATAGGAAACTCTCAGGCAGGTCCTGGATGACTAATTGTGGTGAATCACATTCATCAGATTCTTCTGTCGTCGAAAATGATGTCTTTCGAAGTCGATGCACAGTATCTTCTAAAAGCTTGAGTCGCTGCTCAAGTATCAGGGTGCTGCTTATTGCAATTAGCGTTTGATTCAGCCGCACTTTTTTTATTTCCACAAGTACTTGCTTGTCTGGAATAGCCTCTTGTTGTTCACGATTGGAAGATGTTCGATATTCGCAACGCTCACCAGTATCCTTGCAATGGAAGCACGAAGGATACCCTCCATCACACTGAAGCATCACTTTTAGCGCCACAGTTGATAGTTAGGGGAGGGTTAAAATCTTGAAACCCGTAGAGCACTGACTTTGACTTTCCTTGCGCGACAACGGTTGCAGGCAAGGGCTGTTCGTTGCCTTTTAGGTGCAGGCACTTCGGTACCATTGTGGTCTCGCTTCTGCCCAAGATTTAATCTCGAGGAGCCACCGTAATTATTCTGAAGGAATCGTGGTATTTCCATTGGATTCGGAAAATGGCACAGTGCGATGGTGGTTTTGAAAGTCCGTGGAGGAGCAACCTGGGGAGGGAGGGCATAACACGAACTTAATTAAGGAACAATAGGAACCCCGCATTTTCGTCAGGAGGTCTGTCTGATCGGCATAGAAACCGCGAAATCCCTGCAGCAGTGAAACTAACGACATTAAGGATCTCTTAGTGCTCAAACCCCGCACAGGCCGGAGATTTCCAATTATCCGAACCTTACGACACAACAGTTCGCGCATGGATGAATGGTGAGTCAATGAGTAGCCTACGTAGCTTGATATGTCAATCCAGGGAACCTGAGCTCAAGTGATCATCTGTGTCAGCAAATTTAACTTTGTCCCTGCGGTGGTTCATGCTATCTATAGAATAGCGTCTACATGATATCAAACTTGACCATGTTTACCAGTGTCCCGATTTTCTCGATGTGGATGTCAATCCTGCCTCCGTCCTCCAGGCTTACACGAGGCTTCCGAAAGTACCCGATACCGGCGGGCGTTCCTGTAAGTATGACAGAGCCAGCTTCCAGCGTTGTTCCTCTAGAGAGATATGAAACTTGCTTCGCCACTGAAAAGATCATGTTGGCCGTGTTTCCATTTTGTACAGTCTGTCCGTCATAGATAGCCTTTATCCCAAGCGACTGGGGATATGGAATCGCCGAGGGCGAAACAAGCACAGGACCTATCCATCCATTAATAAGACTACACAAAGTCAAGTAGGTCGGTAGTGACCAATAGTCCGCCTGAAAACATACCAATTGGGCAACTTTTGTCGAGTCCTTTGGAGAAAGACCACTGTTTCACTGCAAGCTGGAGATTCCGGGCCGAAACATCGTTGGCCGCCGTATATCCCAAGACATAGTCCAGAGCCTTATTCTCTGGAATGTCTCGTCCAGCTTTTCCTATCACAACACAAAGTTCTGCTTCATAATCGCTCGATCCGTCCTGAGCACATTTTGGGATAACGATTGCCGCCGGATAAGGACCAGTGAGTGCAGTCCGGGGCTTGGTAAAAACCTCGAGGTCGCTGGGAATTGGAAAACCGCCTTCCTATCGATATGTTAGAATTCTAGTCTATGTATTTGCGCTGCATGTTTGGGGGAGCTAGCTCACTCACCTTTGCGTGGTCCCTATAATTTAGCCCAAGGCACCTGATATAGTTACACTGCTCTTGTTCGACCGGTGCGAGTAACTTGGCCATTGTTTGTCAGTATTGATAAACTATTTAACTCTTGTTCTTTTTATTTCTGAAACTTACGTAGTCTACCGTGAGAACTTGCTCCGTGACAATACCATTGTATATGTCTCCGTTGAGTAAAAAAGCCTTGACCTCCACGCCATCCAAACAGTCGAGCCCAATGTCCCGAGTTGGATCGACCAACTGACCCAGGTGAACCTGGCCATCCTCTTTAGCTCTAAACCGAATCAAATGAGTCCAAGATGGCATCTTGACTTTTTTTATAGTATGTAAAAAGGCTTTAGGACAACTAGTCTGTGCCCTTGTCGATTATACAACAATGAACGAGAATCTTGCAATCGATAACATTGATCCCGCCCGTCATATTTAGATGTTGGAATTAGTAAGTCTTCTCCCTCTACTAAGTAAATATGCCCCGCGGATATCCCCGCAGAGTTCCCCGCAAAGTTAAACTTGTCCCGCAATCATGAATGCCTAGCGGGGATCCTTGCCGAGACTAAGATGTGAGTTACAGAGCGAAGTAAATATATTAGGGAGGTTTTGATAGTCTTAGCAAGGCAGGTATGAACACCAATAACTAAGCGAGAAATAAACATGGCGGAAACCGACTTTGAAGAGACAACTGACATTATTATATGCGGCTGTGGTCCAACCGGTGCTATGCTGTCAGTGCTACTGAGTCAATACTCCATCCCTCATGTCATCCTCGAAAAAGAGCTCGAGGTCAATGCCGATCCGCGGGGAATCGCACTTGATGAAGACGGTATACGTTATCTTCAGGCATGTGGTATTTATGACAAGATATTTACAGAAATTGGGCAATGTAAGTTTGTGTATTGGATTTTCTGGGTCGTGGTTTCTGACACAGGCAACCTCAGGTATGAATAATTTTAGATTTATCGGAAAGAATCACACAGACCTCAGTAGGGAGCCATTCTTAATGATGAACTATGGCACAGTAAGTGAGGAAATCCTTCCATTGTGCTGCGTTGCGTTGCGTGGCTGACCTGGCCTTGAACTGCAGACCGAAGGAGGTACCGGACATCCGGGATTCATGTGCCACAAACAGCCTTGTATTGAAAAGAACCTTAGGTCTCGAATCACTGCCCTCGGTGCAGCCAAGCTACTCTTGGGTGCAACAGTCATCTCAATAACTGAGGACCAGAATTGGGTCTTTGCACGTTTTACCGACAAATCGAACCAAACTAGTGTCGTTCGGGCCAGGTTTCTTATAGGCGCGGACGGCAAGACAGGATTTACACGCAAGCAATACCTTGAGCCGAAAGGGGTTATCATGGACCAAGCTTTAGATGTGCCCTACGAGCAGGACTGGGTAGCCCTCAACTGGGAAATCTCTCTCCCAACGCCATCAACACACCCTGATTTTCCGCTCTGGGAGAAGGGATATAGCCCGCAGCAAGTCTATGACGAATTCTTCCCTCGGGACTTTCGGTTCTTGTGTAATCCTGCCCGTGCTGCAGTTTGCGGACGCTTTGGGCTCAATAGTGATAGATTGTGGCGTTTCGAGTTTGTCGTCCTGGATGGAGAGAACTCAACTGAGATGGCCAGGGAAGAGCAGGTCGCTGCAATCGTCCACCCATACATTACTCATCCAGGCAGCCGATATGGTATCAATGACAAGAGTATAACCTACCCGTTAGACTGTATCAAAGTTCTTCGATGTCGGCCATTTCGGTTCTCGGCAAGAAGCTGCAACAAATGGTCTCTTGGTCGGGTAGTGCTATGCGGGGACGCTGCCCACGTGTTTCCTCCCTTCGGTGGACAGGGAATTGCTTCAGGCTTCCGCGATGCTATATCACTGGCTTGGCGGCTGCGTATAGCCATTGATGGATCTTCCAGGCCCGGATTGGCCTTTCAGAAGCTACTGCAAGGATGGTACTCGGAACGAAAACAACAACTCGACAAGTCACTCCGGTCAACTGTCGAGAATGGAGAATATGTCACCCAGTCGAACGCCTCCAAAGCTTTCCTACGCGATTGCTATTACTATTTGATACAGCTCATCCCCAGCTGGAAGCACTGGTTACAGCTGGGGAATCGGAGGGACGGGATGGTCAAGTACCAGTGGCAGAGGGGAACTGGGATGGCGTTTTTGCCTAGCCTTAGCGGAGGCGTCATGTTTCCTCAGGTTTACGCAACTTCTACCACTGATACCATGACAAGCAAGTCTGTTTTCTTTACCGACGACATTATTTTCAATCGGCAGAAGAAGGGGATTTTCCAAGTTGTTGTACTTTTGCAGCCAGGCCAAAGTTTAGTAAGCATCAAGAATGACTTGGACGGCCTCCAAGAACTTTCGGCGGGGGCCTTGCAAGATGGAGAAGCCACCTTATTCCTGGACAGCATTGAAGCACCGCCTTCCAATTTGAAGGGTCCGTATATTTATCGAGTTGCCAGTGCCGAGGAGTTCGCTCGCGACGCAAGACTATGTGCAGGGCGACCAGAGCCCGTTGGATATGATGCACACAGAATGTCAAAGGAAGTGGGTAACAAGACATTTGTCATTTTACGGCCTGATCGGTTTGTTTTCGCGGCTTGCGATACCAGATCAGAATTATTGTATGCAGCTGAAATGCTTCGGAATCTTGTTGCAACTGGCTGGTTGGCTGATCTGATTATTTGATAATGTTATGGCACTCAGGGCTGTAAATAATTTGTGGATCGCTTTGCTGTAGATTCGGGATAGAATTATAGGCAGCTTTATAATCGATTCAAGCCTTTCGTTAATTGGGTCAAAGCCAGTATTCTACTCCTTTTCCCTTCGTTGTCAAGCACATGGTGGAGGCTTTCAGCACTGACATAACCATTGTGGCCCAATGCCCAACACGTCATCAGACATTTGATTGAAGTCATCTAAAGATACCGAGTCCGTTGTGAGGTCATCACAGGTGTACAGAATGTGCGGTGAAAAATGCCGAAGCAAAGCGATCGATGCTAGAAACTTAGAAAGGTGGCATCCCCGCAAGCTTCGAAAAAGTGCCCCGCAAGCTGCGGGAGACGGAGGATGGCTGATAGGCGGTTGGTTGCCCCCGCATAACTTAGGCTGTCTTCCCCACGAACGGCATTCACATCGGCGTCGGGTACAAACTAGGATAAAATACATCCGGTTAGCCATCAAACAGGCTGCCTCGTAAGGATTACAACAAGACGTTGGCCAATAAATCATATCTTTAAATCATAGCAGCGGCTTTTGCGACGAGATCACAATGACCAGTGTACGTATTATCTGTCTGCCAGGCATCCGAAACGCAACTCTCGCTAACAACTGGCTACGTGACAGGCTCCTACAGCCCCAAGATTCAATGCTGGCGCCTCGGTGCTGGATCGTGAGGCCAACGACTCCAGTGGGCAGACTACGACCGCCGAGTGGCAGCAGAAACGCGGTATTAGTCCATCGGAGCAGATCCGCACGACTAGGCTGGTGCATATGCGTTACCAGCACCCTGACCTTGAAAGCATCCGCGGCTTTCTCTATGACTTTGGCATGGTTGCCGCCAAGGAGACCGAGAATGCCATTTGGTTCCGAGGTTATGGGGTCGACCAGTATGTCTACTATGCGCAGAAGGGGCCCAAACAGTTTCTCGGTGGAACTTTCGAGGTTGAGACTTATGATGATCTCGTCAAAGCCTCCAAGATCGATACAGCCAGCCATATCCACCAGTTAGTTGACGCGCCAGGTGGCGGTTCGCTGGTGACTGTCTATGACCCCGAGGGCCTGCCAATAAATTTCATCCACGGACAGGAACCAGCTGAAGTGGGAAAGATGCCCGAAAGACTTATAGTCAACTTTGAAGATGATAAGCCACGTAAGCGAAGATTCCAGCGGTTTGACAAGGGACCAGCCGCGGTGCACAAGGTGAGAGGACCTACATATTCACTCACATCTAGCTGTGCAACAGTACTAATATGAACGACAGCTTGGTCACTACGGACTCTGCGTCCAGGATTTCAATAAGCAGCTTGACTGGTACACTCGAAACTTCAACTTTGTACCCACGGATTTGCTTTACGTCGAAGACAGCAGCAACAAAAGGCGCGAAGTAGCAATCTTTGCTCACATAGACAGAGGAAACGACTGCGTTGACCATCATACAATTTTCCTAAGTACCATTCAAGCAGGTCGGGAATCTCATGTACATCACTGCTCCTTTGAAGTTCATGATTTCGACACCCAGAAGCTGGGCCATCAGTGGCTAGCAAAGAAAGGTTATAGGAGCGTTTGGGGTGTTGGACGTCATATCTTGGGAAGCCAGATTTTTGACTATTGGTGGGATACTACGGGGAACATGATTGAGCACTATGCAGATGGTGACTTGGTTAATAAGGATACGCTAATTTCTTATTTACCCGCAGGAAACGAGAGCCTGGCAGTCTGGGGCCCGGAAGTGCCGGATGGCTTCCTTGATTAGTATAACTTCTAAGGAATCTAACTTTATAGAGTCTATAATAAGGAACATAATACAGGCATATACTAAAAGTCTTATATATTAAAGTCTTTCTAAGGACTACTAATAGGTATACTTATACTTATGTATAGTAAGTTAATTATGTATATTTTCTTTTAAGTTTATAAGTTAGCCTCAAAAGGTATATCTAAGTATCTTTAAAGTCTAGTATAATTTAAATATTAATTACCTTTTAAGTAATAAAGCTTTATTAAGTCAATATTATTAAGTTAATAGCCTTAATTATAGCTTGAATCTTACTGTAAATAAGTTAGCTTAAAGGCCTTTCTTTTTACCTAACTAAAATCGTACTGTTAAATATAAAACCTAAATTAATGGTAAATATCTCCCCTTAAAATATCTTGGTGGACTAATAAGCAAGACCCCTGATAGATATCCTATCTATAAGGAAATTACTAAGCGTAGGAGCTTGCTGTAATCCGCTGCTAATCCCGGTTAAACCCTGAAAAGGAGCTGATGCACAAAAATGGGCCTGCCCAGATACCTCAGCCCAACCTCAGCACCGACTTAGCTTAGAGCGGCAGGAACTCAGTTCTGGAAACGGAAATGAATCATAGTGTGCTTAAGTTTTGTCTCCGAGTATATTAGGATTCTGTTGCTTAAGTCCGTCTCAAATTTATAAGCCCGAGACGCGAGTCGTGAGATGCGCCTCATCCCAGAAAAGCATGCTGACCGAACTGGCCAATGAGCGGCTGGCTGTGCTGTTCAGCCCAACTGCATGTTCAAGTATATAAACAAGTCATTGAACCCTGAATACTTCTCTCATCACAGTCTTCTTCCACTTGTCTTTGAAAATCTATTGAAACTGTTTTTCTCAAATTATCGCCATTACAGCCAGCATAAGTTCCTCCAACAAACAACTCCAGCAATAAACAGCCCTGTAATAAACAACTCCTGCGATAAACAGCCCCCAAACAACTCCTACGATTAAGAGCTCTTGCGATAAATAACTCCTGCAATAAACAACTCCCCCGTTTCCCACCATGCACTTCCTCCTCCTAGGCGCAACCGGCAGAACCGGCAAATACGTCGTCTCCGAACTTCTTTCCCAACATCACACCGCCGTCGCTCTTGTCCGCGACGGCAGCAAAGTCGCTTCTCAGCCTGGTCTCACTGTCGTCGCCGGCTCTCCCCTCTCCAAAGACGACATCTGCCGTTCTCTTACAGCTGCTCCAGGCTTGGTACCATCTGCAGCAATCATGACTCTCAACACAGTCCGCAAATCAGACAGTCCCTTTGCGGCTCAAGTTTCGCCACCTCGCTTTCTCGCAGACTCATGCGCCAATGCATGTGAGGTTCTGGCAGAAGCTGGTATCAAGCGTATCGTCGTCATGTCAACGGCTGGTGTTGGAGACTCGTGGGCGAAGCTTCCGTGGGTGAGCAGAGCGTTCATGGGATGGACGAATATCAAGTACGCTCTGGAGGACCACAATCTGTTGGATAAAGAGATTCGATTGACGGACATGGACTGGACTCTGGTGAGAGCTGTGAGATTGGAGTTTGGGAAGGAGACGGATAAGGAGGTTGAGACTTTGGGCAGTGCTGGTGAAGGAATGGGTATGGCTGATTGTGCCACGCCGAATAGCGTGGCAAGATTCTTGATCAGAGTTGCGGCTGAGGGATCTTTCGTTAAGGAGGCTGTTGTTGTCCGGAACTGAAAAGGATGACCAAGGTTTGGTTTGCCAGCATCCAGAACGGCAGGGCTCATATATCCTTCATAATTTCAATCACAAGATCGAAGGTTTTCAACCGAGTTATTGTAACTAGCATGAACAAATATTTTACATGCTATCTGTATGTATCATGATCATGACCACTATATACAAAGAAGTTATACACAATTTCCCATATCGTCCAACTTCAGACACTCAACCAAACTGCGCTTAGTACACCTTGGTAACAGGAGTCTTGATATACGCCTTCAGGCTAGTCTTTCCATTCATCTCCTCATCAATAGCCTGGACAAACGCCTTGGCAATGAGATCCGCAGCCTCAGGGCTAGTATGCGTATGATCCTTGGGATACAAAGAGTTAACCTTTGTATTACCCAGCTTCTGATACATCTTCGTAACAGCAGCAAAGTGATCAACATAGGTAACGCTAGGACTGTTCAGAGCCTTAGCAGCAGTGGGAACATATCCCACGAAGCGAGGAGCAGCAGGCTGGAACGTTCCAGTTTCCCATTGGTTGTTGGGCGTCTGAGAGCTGAGAATCACAGTGGCGCCCTTGGCGACGAGGGCTTTGGCGGCCTGCGAGACGTAGAACACAAAGGTGTATACTTTCTCGCCCGTCTTGTCGGAGATGCAGACTTCTGTGCCGGCGCCGGGACAGTCGGAGCGGTTGTTATCGTTGCTTTCGGGAGAGCCGCCGTCGTTGTGGCCGAATTCAATGACGACGATGTCGCCTGGCTTGACGAGGTTCACGATCTCGGTGAAGCGGCCCTCGTTGGTGTAAGATCGGGCTGAACGGCCGCCGATGGCTTTGTTTACGGCTGTGACCTTGAGATATTTGCCGATGTAGTTACCCCAGCCGTCGGTTACACCGTCGTTGGCTCCATTCTTTGCCATGGTGGAGTCGCCTTTTCATCTAATCAGCGTCTATCCCATATCACCAATAATTCGCTCGACTTACCAGCAAAGTACACTGTCTGGCCAGACACAACCTGGAAAGCTCCAGCGGCGAGAGCCGCAAGTGAAAGAGACAGCTTCATGATGACTTGAGTTTCAGATAAAAAAAGCACTGAGAGTATAATGAAACCCAAGATGTCGCCCAGAGCTGTATATATCTACTCCAAGCGCCAGAAATACATCAATTTAACCCCCAAACTAACAATCCAGGTGATCATTCGTTTTACAAAACAAGGTTCGCGATCTAGACTCCGCGTTTACCTATTCAGGCGGGCTCTCCGTCTGTGCCAAGCCTGATGAAACAGGGATATGAAGCCTTTTCCCACCATTCAGAAAACATATCGACCCCAGACCGACGCCAGGATTGGGCCGGCACTTGTGATGCAGCCGATTGATGGATAAAGTCCCGCTATTGAAAAAGATGTCATTTTATTTGGGTTTGACGCGGCGCACTCGGTGATCTCGGCATTGTTTCAGCGATTGCTAGTGTCGAAGTTTATAATCATTCGTTGAGGTACGGGAGTTGTCTCGGGGGAATGGGGACCGAACGCGGGGATAGTGGCATATCATTTCCCGTTTTGATCGTGAGGACGTTGGGGGAGATTTAAGCTTGGAAGGTGACAGTTCGATGCTAATTGGGACCTCGGCTCTTGAGTTGCGATCTTCTAAAGGAAAGTGTCATTGGAAATGCAGAACGCTTCACCATCATCTTTTCAGTAATGCGGTGAGATGAGCCGGACAGAAGGGAGTTGTGTTGAATGGCGATAACACAGTCTGGTTGTCTTGACATATATTTTGTTGTTGCTAGATTCAGATTGGCTTTAGTAGATGCGAGACTCCATAGGATGACAGGATCTTGGTCAACGATTCCTAGAAGTTTCAGAAATTGTAAATCAATGCAGTTCACAGATTTCTGGTGGCCTAGTGAACAGCGAAGGAATTCGAGGGATCTCGAGCTCTATTTAACGAATAATGTGCAAAATAAAGTCTTCAACGCATTCAAAGTAAAAAGAAGCAACAATCAAGCTGTAGAGAAATCGCAAGCTTCTGTTGCAAAATTGCATGCCCTTTTGTATCCTCATCTAAACAAGCCCACCCTAGAGTCGTTCCCGTTTCTCAAGAGTCCGTTATCGATAAGCAATCATGACAACCATGCCATACCTTTCTTATCATCATGATACGGGCGATAAGTGATAAGAAGGCAACGATCGACAACGGTTTCAGGTGTTGCGAGCAGCCCACTGTACCGTCAAATTTGTCCGAGCTCGCTATCAACGGGGCCGTCATGATCAGGAGATAGCTTCCGGACCAGAAAGCTTGTTTTCGTCTACTCTTGACCCACGTTGCTAATGGCAATGGAGATACCATGGGGACACAGTAGTCATCCTTCAGATTGATCACACGCTATAGAAGACAGCATTTACCAGTAGAGGTTATTTGAAAGAGATAAAGCTGAGACTTGCATAAAGAAGTTTTACTTTAGATGAAATGCTAACTATGAAAAGGTGCCGTTGTTCTGGTACACCAAGCGCTGACAAGACCCGAAAACTGGTTTATCAATTCGCTTCCATCACAATCAATCCCAAACACGCTCACCAATCCCATCCAGTAAAATCCCTACCATTTCAATCCATCACAAGCATAAAAGAGCCTCACCCCTTAATAAACCTCCATGAAACGAAACGAGCATTTTTCGCAAAAAGATTAAATACCCCGCCAATAGCAGCCTCGATATTTGAAACGCCACCATCCTTTTCCGTTAGCCGCTTCCTTTTGCAGGGATCATTTCTAGATCCACTGAAGGAACAATTGCTGATGGATAACTTCACTCGCAGGTTTTGTAACACAAACAGTCTGAGGTGACGGAACCCTTGTGGATGTTCCTTGCTTCTGGAAGTGATTTTCCCGGTTGGTCATGTTTATCGGACATTAAGGCGTATTGCATCAGACCCGCTGATCATCGGGTGTAAAAGAGATATATAGCATGTCAATGTTCGCTGTAAAGTGCTTCTGTTCAAGCTACGCTCTTTGTCGCTGCCTTTCTTTCTTCCCCACCGCCAGTACGGTGTTTCTTCTTCTCTACCGCTCGCGGTACATTCCATTCTTTCAACTAGACCCTGGTGGTCTATCCTCACTCTCTTGAATCTTCAAACACATTCTTTTCTTTATCAACCATGCGCTTCTCACTCTCCAGCATGGCAGGCCTTCTAGGTCTTGCCTCCGCCCAAGGTCTTCGATCCTCCGCCTATACCGATCCCAAGACGGGCATTGAGTTCCAGCGCTTCGTCGACGATGGCTACAGTCTTGGTATCGCTGTCCCTGAAACTCTGGGCAAGGATCTTATCGCGCAGATGGTCTTTCCTCGTGAGAAGGAGGGCTGGGGTGGTATTTCGTTCAGAGGCGGTATGGTTGGCGGTATGCTCTTTGTTGCGTGGCCAAATGGTGATGATATTGTTACGAGCTTTCGAATGGCGAACTCGTACGCCAACCCGGATGTTTACACCAACTCTACCGTTAAGGCTACGCCTATTCCTGATGGTACCTTTGTTAACAGCACTCATGTGTCGTATACTTTCCTCTGTGAGGGGTGTGTTGTTAAGGAGACTACTTCGTTGACTGGCGAGTCTCCTGTTGTGGGATACGCGTGGTCGTCTATTGATGTCGATACCCCCTCTGATCCTGAGAGCGCCCTGAACTACCACGGTGCTGGTTTCGGACAGTTCGGTCTCGATATCAAGAATGCTGCTTCTGCCAAGTACGCTACCTGGGCTGCTATGGCAAAGGAGACTACCCCAGCTCCTGGAACAGGCACACCCGGCGTTCCTGGAAACTCTACCACTCTGCCCCCTACTACCTCCAACGTCACCTACGATGTCATCGTCGTCGGCGGTGGTCCCGCTGGTATAATCGCAGCCGAGCGTCTCGCCGAGTCTGGCGCCAGTGTTCTTCTCATCGAGCGCGGCCCCGCCAACACCGTCGCTCTCGGCAACGCTGCCCAGGCCCTCCCATGGAACAACACCCTCACTCCCTACGACATCCCCGCTCTCGGCAGTAGCATGACCAGCATGTCTGGCACCAAGTTCTGCAGCGACACCGCCTCCACCGCTGGCTGTCTCCTCGGCGGATCAAGCTCCATCAACGGCCTTAACTTCATCCACCCTCCTGAGCGCGATTTCCAGCGCTGGCCTAAGGGTTGGAGCTGGTCTGACCTCTCCAAGGCCGCTGATCGTCTTTACGAGCGCAACCCTGGTACTACTGAACCCTCTGACGATGGAAAGTACTACGATGATCGGACCTACACTATCCTGTCTGGATACTTGAGCGCCAAGGGCTGGAAGGAGGTTGACTCTATCGAGGAGCCTAACGAGAAGCACCTCGTGTACTCTCGCCCTTCGTGGTCTATCAAGAACAACATGCGTGCTGGTCCTGCTCGCACTTACATGCCCTTTGCCAAGAACCTTCCCAACTTTACTCTCAAGCTCGAGACGAAGGTTATCCAGCCCATTCGATCCGGCAGCAAGATCACTGGTGTTCTTACCCAAGCCGCCAACGGCAGCAAGCAGATCATCAATGTCAAGGCTGGCGGTAAGGTCGTCCTCGCCGCTGGTGCCATGTCGACTCCTCGTCTTCTCTGGAACGCTGGTATCGGCAAGTCTGACGCTCTCGCTATCGTCAAGCAGGGTGCTTCCAAGACTGGTGTGACACTCCCTGCTGCTTCCGACTTCATTGACCTCCCTGTTGGACACCATCTCCAGGACCACGCCCAGGTCATGCTTCAGTTCAAGACCAAGAGCAACTTTACTGCTTACAAGTTTAACAACATCGCGACTGAACCCGTCAAGTCTGACTTGGAGCTTTACTACCAGGGCTCTGGTCCCATTACCCAGGCTGCTCAGCGCATGCACCTCTGGACATCTGCCAAGGGCGCTGATGGTCGCGTTCGATACCTTCAGGGTACCGCTAGTGCCATGGCCGACGGCATCATCACTGTCCGCACGTTCTTGACACACGGCACCAGCACCGTCGGCGAGCTTGGTATCACCGCTGGTGGAAACACCGTCCTCAACACCAAGCCTTGGTTGATCGACCAGGAGGATCGCAAGGCCATGGCTGACTTTGTTCAGTACTGGCTTGACCTCACCAGTGGCAGCAACTCTACCCTCTCCTATATCACCCCCGGCGCTACCGTGGATGACATCCTGGCTACCAAGATGGTCAGCGGCGACCACTGGATGGGCAGCGCCAAGATGGGCGTCGACGACGGCCGAAAGGCCAACGGTAGCGCTGTCGTCGATCTCAACACCAAGGTCTACGGCACCGACAACCTCTTCGTCGTCGATGCCTCGATGCACCCTGATCTTCCCACCGGCAACACTCAGGCCATCATCATGGTCGCCGCCGAGCACGCAGCCGAGAAGATTGCCGCTCTCAAGGTCGGCGGTAGCAACTCTACTGTCCCTGAGCCCATTAGCTCTGCTCCCACGCCCGTTCCTACTCCTGGAACCAAGTGCAAGCGAGGTCTTCGTCGCCGTCGCGCTGCTCGTGTTCCCATGGACTTTCGACGACGATCGCTGTACTAAGCGATGTGAGTTGGTGAGAATGGATGAAATTCAGTGAACATATTTCTTGTGTATATAGAAGTTAAGGCAGTTGTGAATATATGAGTGCTTCACATGAAGAATATTGTATCGTCGAGTGTGAAGTTAGAATAGAAACAATAAATTACCAATAATCGTGCTCCCTGTCAGCATTCAAGCCCCCATAATTGTTTAGGTGTATGAACTTCCATTGGACAGTCTTACCTCGGCTTCGCGTTCGGATTCGTCACCAGCTCGGGATCGGGCAGACAAACTATCCGATTTCCTCTGGTAATCAAACCAAACTCCGCATTCACCAGAACCACTGAATTTCCCCAAATTCCACTCGGAACGAGTGCGAGATCCCACTTCCTCCAGAATCAACCCTCCACTGTTCCTTTACTGTCTTGTGCATTCAAGGTCTCCTCCTAATGGACGGGGAGACGGATCAGGCCAAATCCACTCGCGTGGGGTACAAAAAGTCCCGAAATGGCTGCATACGCTGCAAGAAGCGGCGAGTCAAGGTATGGGATTAGAGTCGCGACTCATGACTAGTGACACCTGTCTAACCGAGTAGTAGTGTGACGAAGAGGTCCCTTGCTCTGCATGTGTCAGGCACAGAGTCCGATGTAGCTTGGAGCTCGTCAAGTCAGATGATTACCAAGAACAAAAACCTCTGACCAATCGCTCTCTCCAAACACCCAGCCACAGCCTTCCAGCTGGCAGCCCAGCATCTCTATTATCCGGCTCTTTATTCTCAAGCCCTCTCGATGAACCTGACTGCTGGGTCTCCACTGCCGAGCTCATGCTTCACTACACCACCGTCACGTACAAAACCATGGTCTTCAACGAGAGAACCATCCCGACATTTCAGCAATCAGTACCCCAAGTCGCTTTAGGATATCCCTGGTTTCTTCGACAAATATTGGCCTTTTCAGGCTATCACCTCGCTCACCTCCATCCCGAAAAGAGACATTCTTACCTCCTGCAAGCATCAAAACATCAGAATGCTTCTCTACGCGGACTGAGAGAAGCACTCTCCGAGCCAGTCACTTCATCGAACTGCCACGCCTTATACGCTAGCACGACGTTTATAGTGGTCAACAAATTCGCGGCATTTCCAAACTGCGACGACTTTCGAAGCCACGGGTGCTCCCAACCTGTTCAAAGCCTCATGGAGATCTTTTCCCTCGTCAATGGCATGGAGGCTGTTCTTCATTCTCCAGGAGCCGCGGCTCTTAGGGATGGTCCTCTCAGAGAGCTTTTCTGCGAGACACCCCATCCACACGTCAATAGCTACCTTCTTCGTGGTCTTCATGCCAGATTGCCCGAGCTTGCACGGAGAATAGCATCAGACTCGATGGAAGATCAGTCCAGAACCGTGCTGACTTCAGCCGTCGTGTCCATCACCGCTTGTGTGGATGATGCGTTCTCAAGTTTGTACAAAGTATCACCACCAGAGCTGAGGGTTATCTTCTCATGGCCCATGTCTGTGCCGCGAGATTTCTTGGACCTTGCTGTGTCGGGACATCCGTTGGCTCTTATCATTTTGGCGTACTACGATATTCTACTGTACTGGGGCGAAACGGAGTATTGGTTTTTTGAGAACTGGGCGGAGACCTTGATTACTGCGATTGTGGAAAAGGTCAAGGGTTCCCCTTGGGATGATCTTCTTAATTGGCCAGTTGAGGTAATCTTACATCATTGATCTATTGCACGAGAACCCAGCCGCGTGGCAAATGAGGTCTCATAATAATACCAGAAACTCTTTGAAGCTAAAGTGTATTTATACATTGTGAAGCAGATACTTGAACATTAATCTCGGAATATCCAGAGCGGGTTCTGCTTATAGCTAACCTTCAGCTGCTTCGGAACCCCACGCTTGGCCTGTGTGAGCTGCCAATACCTACAAGGTCAACCGAAGGTAAGGGATCTGAAGTTTGGGGTAATATGCAGTTGCGCTGTCAACCATACACTTGAAATACTCCGTGAACGAAAAAGTCTTAGTGAAGCCCGACTTATTGAATGTCTTGGTGGTTTGCTTCGAGCAAGGCATGGCCATCTTGGGAATCTTGGTCCATCGCTGGTAGCTAATGGCACTCGGCTCCATGACAACGCCAGACTTTCCAGGACCAAATGACGACTTGGCGATTGAGTCATCGTACCGCTCAAAAGCTGTCTTCATAGTATAGAGATGTCCATAAATATCCCCCTTCAGGATATTCTTCATCATAATTATCTGCTGCAGCAAGTTGTCGTTTTCGGGACGTTCGTTGATGTTGAGTTCTGTTTCTATAGCATCGGAACTTGAATCGGACACAGCTACCAGTGAGTTGAATGTTGAGGTAATAAGACCTCGATTTTCGGCCGTGTAGTCCGTGAAAAAGTCAACTATCCATCCTATCTTCCTTTGTAGGAGGAATGTGCGATCAACGATGGGTACGAACTTGAAAAGATCTTGAACAGTTTGAAGTTCGCCTCCTCTGAACAGATCAGCACTTGCCTGCTCGTCCGGGAGTTCTTCAGCAAGTTCGTTAGCATCCTGTGCCTCCTTGACGTATGTTGTAAGTAGATTTTTCGATGTTTCCGGGACACTCATAACATAAATAAGTTCAATGTTATTGATTATATCGCCCACTGTAAGATGCTGTTAGTTGCTGTGAATATGGGCAGAACTCCGATAAGCCTACCTTGTTTGAAAAAAGAGGACACTGCAGGCCCATCACAGCTGCCGAGCTCAACACAAGCGATTTGGGTAGCATATGTGAACCTGGACCGGAAGCCGATGAAAGGCGACCCGAGATTTTGAGTCGCCGTATTAAAGTCGTTGGAGATAAGCAGTAGGTTTTGGAGAAAGGGAACCCACGGAACGAAGAGCGCCTCTCGGAATTGCCCGGCGATCTCGGCCATGTATGGGGTGAAAAGGTTTTGAATGGTCTCTTGAATCTGCATGCCGGTACAAAAAGACCCTGGCTTACAGGAATTGCTTATAGCCATAAGCTTGGAATATCTATCTTCGTTGATCTGATAGTCTGTTAGAGCGATGGAATAAATGAGAAGCTGATGCAAACTGAACATACCTCGGGACCCTCGATGATAAGCACTTTGGAATTTGTTTTGGACTGGAGGGTCTTTCTGACTTTTTCCCGGTCATCAACTGTCTGGAAGCCCGACTCATTCATGCACTACCAGCAAATACAGATTAATGAATATCCATGTATTGAAATTGGGAGAGCTGACCTTTTGGGCCCCGACAACTTGGTCAACATCCTTTAAATCTGCAGGCGATAAAACTCCCTTCTCGAACGACTTGAAGCCCGATGTTGCACTCAACTTACTAATGCGGGGGAAGCATTGGCAGATTGCATTAGAGTACTGGATGAAGTTGTCGCCCTGAGGCTGTCCCAAGATCTTTCGCACAGTATCGCAGAGGTTGACCTTCTTGGTGAGAACGTCCAATCCTGTGATGACTTGCTTGGTCGTATCAACCCAACCTTCCCACATTAGTGGGCACGTCTACTGGTCATGGGAGGAACCCTACCTGGAACGCATCTCAATGCATCACACATGAGCTTCGGCTTTTGAGGAGTGGGACAAGGCTTCTTGTATTTCTCCTTGGACTTGCATTCATCGTACTAAGGCCGGATAATCAGCGAGCCCTTGGCTTAAGATGGTCAAGACGCGTACCTTTTTATCAGGGACTGTCTTCATGGTAACGTTGACACCATAAGGCACAGAAAACTCGAACTTGCAGGTGGATAAGTTCTTCAAGCCTGCGCATGTCTGTTGGAGAGTATTCTGTGCAAATGATACCTCTACGAGAAGTAAGCAGGGAAGCAGCCGAGGAAAAATACTTTGTAATCTCATCTTGTCTGCTAGTGTATTGTTACGAACGATATCAGTGCTGTTGTGGCACAGACGCGAATGAATGGGGCAGGATAGACTTCATTTATCTAAAATACCCTCGGTAGCGTATTTTTCTCACCGACATCTCTGAGACTATGTGCTCTACATATCTCAGATGTCGGGTTTGGCGATGGCTGACAAGCCTTGAAGTGCTAAAGAGAACTTGCCAACACAAGGCGTTACGGTTATGTTAGTAAGTGAGGTCTGGATTCTGACAAACAGATGCCCCCGCGCTTATATCACCGCAGAGAACTTAGCCCCTGCGCCACATTCCTCCAAAAACATTAACTTCATACCATCATACTGGGCGCTTGCAAAAATGTGGCTGCACAAGCTTAAACAAGGCTGGCTGGGCTTTACTAGCAGGCGCGGAACATACACTGGTATGCACCGAAACTGACTCGAACTTGTGTGCATTTGGTAGATATGTTCTCCCTATTCTTTCTCTTTCACGGCTTAACTTGAGTCGCGCTGTGGCTCGTCTATTATTTATATCGGATTCTTCTTCAACTATGTGATCAAGAGAGAAGTAGTATCAAAGCTACACAAAGAACCACAAGGTGTCACATGAAGCCATGACGAAAGCGTCATCAAGTAGGAATTAATAAGCTTAAGCCTACCAGGTTCCAATTTATGAGGATAATATTCAGCGCAATATCAATTAACTATCACGAGGAGATGGTGAAATTCGTACAGTCAAGAATTATTTACATTAGAAACTTGTATAAACCATTATATAAACAAGTGGAAGAGAAGTGTAGATTTGTTGCCAGCAAGATTCCACAGAAACTAATCCGCATAAGGAACGAGCCCAAGCTCGATGCGTTCCAGATCGTTGGCCGTGGGAGGATTGCTACTGGATACCATGACAAGAGCAGGAGTGTTGATAATCCTACCATGGATCACATCAAACTGGTCCCACGTACCAGGAACCGTATAGCAATTGTCAGTATCTGACATTTCGTCGTAGTAGCATTCACCAGCTGGTGCAGAGCACTTGAGCTTCCGGTCGCGAGTCTGTTCGCATGTGACGGGTTCTGTTCCAAGTCCGGGGCTATCGGGGTTGCAGAGTACATTCGAGTTTGGGAAACCATGGCCACCGAAAGAAACACATAAGTATTTCCCGGTATTTATCTCTCGTACATAGTTGGTACTGGCATCCATAGAGAAAGTCAGAATTGGGGGAGAGGGCGTGAACCAGCCGATGCTGTTATATGAAACTGGATCGCCTCGGAGCAATAGGCCGTCGATATCTGAGCCTATGGCCTTGATGTTGAATGTAGGAATCGGCACAAATGTGTCTTCAGTGGTGGTGGTCTCGTACGTCGTGGTTGCTTCAGCAGATGTCGTGACCTCAGCGGTTGCAGTGGTCTCAGTGGTCGTAGTAGGGATTTCAGTTGTGGCCGTCTCTGTAGCAGTCAAAGCTGAGATCTCGGCGCTAGCGCTCTGTGATTCGGTCGCCTCTGTAGAAGTTTTATCGTCGTCGGTAGATGTGACACTGACAGATAATTCGACGGAAGCTGTAGTCGTTGTCACGATATCGGTACTTGTAGTAGAGACAGCGACGGATTGCGTCGTGGACGCAGACGCAGGCTCGGTAGATACACCGCCTGAACATAAATCAGTAAATGACTTGATGCTGTATAACAAGATTTCACTTACTATAGTCACTCGATGTTCGACTTCGAGGCTTGCATACACTTGCAATTGCGAAATTGGCGCCGAGGCCCAAAGACAGAAAAGCAGCGAAACGCATTTTCGCGGTGGAAAAGAGTGACGAGGGTTAGACTTAGTGAAGGAATAACGAAAACGAAAGGAAAATGGAGAAAAATCAGGGATATTTAAAATTCTTAGATGTTCAAAAAGGAGCTTATTTTCTTTTTGAGGCTTGGCACTATTGACAAACAGCAGCCTCAGCTGTGCCAATAGTGCAGGTACTAGCTCCATTTTCCAGGGTTATTGTTCAATCCAGGCTGCTAGGTTAGTCTATTGCGGTCTAGAACACATAGTACTGGCCAATTATATCACTCGAAGTCTTACTTAGCGATTCAAAAGTGCGCTAATGACAGATCCTTAAGGCTAAGCATAATCCCTAAATAACCCCAAGTTAAGTTTGTAGATAAAATAACCTCTTTCGGAAGCTCCAACTTGAAAAGCGAGGTTCTGTGTGCTGCTTTAGTCTTTTTGAGGTTCAAGGCACTATCGCTCTATAACACTACAGTAAGACACTTTATCTGATTAGCTAATGGCGTGCTCTTATACTTAACTTATAAGTGCTATTATAATAATAAGTATAAGTATGTAAATCTAAATTTGTTTGTATTTTATCATAAAAAGATAGCTATTAGCTATCTGGCCTCGCGTACGAAAACTCCCCAGTCAAGCTGAGGATCTTTTATCATCCTCAACTATCTGATGAAGCGAGACACCAACATCAGCGACTAGTCGCTCGAGAAACTCTGGGAGCCTTAATGGGACCAAGTCCTCAAGTTCTGTTGCAATACTATTGTTACCAGATGAGGTGACTTTCTCGAGTTCTTTTCCTACAGCCTTGATGATTTCGGGAGTGATCTTTTTGGATATATCTCGAACAATCTGGAAGAAACCGAATTAATGACTTGCAACAGTCGATGTAGTCTAAGTGGTTTTTACTTACGCGAGTTTTGATCTGCGGTTTGCAGCGCTTCTTCAACACTGCGAAGCGCTTGACCAACACATTCTTGTTCCTAGTCCACCCAAATTCCTTTCTCATCTCATCTTGAATGGCGGAATATCCAAGGCCTTGAGCTTTGAGGCTCATCAGAAGTTTGTCCTGCTCCTTGGTCCAGCCAACATTGTTTGAAGGCGTACTCGCAATTGATTGTGTGGCAGGATCTCCTGCATCAAAGCTTGGAGAGGCCTCGTTGGCATCAATTACGAGCGACGGGGCTCGGTTGGCTGTGAGCTGCCCCACGATACTCGGCTGCATAGAAGACAGGTATCTCGCAAAATCCTGATTGTAGTCTTCAACCTGTCCCGTGGCACCTGGGTGCTCAGCAGGAATAAGCCCATTGAGATTCAAGCCGTTGAAACGCTGAGCGTAGTTGAAGTTGCTGACTCTAGCCATGGTGTCTGGGTCTTCTCCAGGCAAGGCGGCAGCGGGGCCTAAGGACTGGAACCAGCCCGCGGACTCTGCCACGGCGTTCGATGGCAAAGCAGGCGTAGGGAGAGAGGGAGTTGAGTTCCACTCGGCGCTGAAACCAGGTTCAAATGGAGCCTGGTTGATAGAGGGGTAGTCGTCGCGCTGCATGGTGCTTAGTCTTGAAGATTCAGATCAATCAATACAGCAGCAAAAGACGAAACTTGAGCAAAAAGATGCCGGATCTGCTGTTGCTTAAAGTAGATCTGTCGAGTAACAGTAGGGTGTAGGTTCAAATATCTTATTACTTTCTTGCGGCTGTTTTCTCAGCGCATAAGCAGGGCTTACTTAGGTAAGTAGCTAGCACCTGGGGGTTGAAAATGGGCCTGCAAGTCGGCTTGGCACTTGGCTTCAAGCCTGGCTCTGTTCCTGGCTGCACATCTGATTGGTTTGTCGTTCGGGTGCTGGCTGTACGCATGGCATTGTGCTTGTTTCAGACTCGACTGTACGCCTGGCTTCGAGCCCAGCTTTATGCCTAGCTCCACGCCTGGTCTTAAGCACATGCACCGACGACGTCCCATTCGACGACAAACGCCACCGGCATAATGCGTGCGTGATTTTCAACCCACCTTTCCTTGACGCATTAACATCCATCCAGCACGCCGAAGCTTTTTTATGGAAAATGTCATGTAAATATAAAATCAACATTGCGGCCAGAAGCTATCAATTTCCGACTCCATTCTTCACACAAGACCTTCGACATACACTCAAAGATACATCATCCAGCCATGTCCTTTCTCCCTGATTGTGAAGATGAACCCCAATCCATTGTCGCCCGCCAGGGATCACACAGCAACACACGACCAGAAGATACTGTAAGTGCCAGACTTTTTTGTGATTTTATGCTAACGTGGATTTGTGTAGGCTATTCAGGCTGCATTTAGAAACGCTACTCCATATATAATGCAACTATTTCTGGCTGAGATTGAGAAACTTGATGTGTCCGGAGATGGGCAAACAGATGAAGCCTACGTCGAAAGCCTGGCTGAACTGAAACATGCCATCGAGCTGATACGCGAGCCCAGAGGCGACAAACAGCTCGCGAGGTTATAAAGCAAACAAAATGGCAAGACCTGAAGGACAAATGTTGAGAAGAGTCATTTTTAGACCAATTATATTTGTTGGGAGGTTCCGAAATTGAAAGACTTTAGGTGAATTGTGCGGGCCTGATGATGGACTATGTAGACTGAAGCCAGGTCACGTTAAAATCTTTCTTAACTTATCCTTTGCCAACCACTGTTTTCTCATCGTAAAGGCGGCTGCGGTAATGCCGAAAGCCCTGCCATTCGCCCTCTTGTCTGTCTAGGTCCCAGTCCGCTGCCCGTGACTGAACCTGAGGTTCGACGGAGAGCAACGTGTCGTCCAAGGATATAGGTAGATTCTGCATTCTGATATTTAGTACGTATAAACTTCTAGCCGCGTAGCCCAAAATACACTTTGCAAATCACTAGGTCTTCGTATACTCTCCCATTGTCTTCAACACCTCGTTCATTGTCTGGAGGTCTAACTTATCTCGTGAGTGCTGCGCCATGATTATCTCAGTTTGGCCGGCTGCTTTCTCGACCATCCCCTCATTCATTTCGCGGACCATCTCCTGTGTAAAGATCTCGGTGGGCAGCTGGTCTAAGATCCCGTGCCCAACAACCCACGTGTTGACGTCGCCTACGAAAGCTATCATGCTCATCTGCTCCTAGTTAGTCGATGTTTTCTTCAAGGAGGAAAGGCAGAAAGGATCGCAAGGCAGTCCATCTCACCTCGTAACAGGTCTCTTCTTGCAGAATCATGCATGATGCTGCCAAAATATTGTAATCTGCTGGGACAAGCCCTACGGTCGCTTCGGTGGATTTATTACGCGAGCGAAAGACGTCAGGGCTGGCTCGAATGATGATGATGACATTTACCAGATTGGAATATTTTCCATAGATTCTACAATCCCAGTATCAAGCGTTACGTGTCATGCGCCAAGATCCTAGTGGCGGCTTGCACCGAAGCGATCTGTATGGCACTAACTTTTCAGCTGCTGCAAGACCCATGTCTACCTAACTAGACCATTGATGTTCCCAATAGGCAGAAGAATGCCTGCAGCTACTAATTCAGCCTCAAATGCGGGGAGTCGGTAATTTGGAAGTCACTCTCTAATCGCAAATGAGCAAAGCCTTTATTCTTCCTGGATTGAATTGGGTGTTTAATCCAGTTCGACTTTCTGTAATATTGTTATCGTCTGTACAAAAGGTAGTGGTAGCAGCAGTAAGGACGACATGATCCAAGATACAGTTCCAATTCCAATTACTTGAGGTACAAGCCACAATGCACAGCCACTTTAGTCGGTATGCCTCGCTGCCTACTCTCCAAGTGGAAAAAGAGGCTTATCATTAAAAGGCTGCTGGCTGGCTGCATGCTGACCCCATCTCATACACCTATTATCACCTCTTCTGACTCCTAATTTTACACCACACACATCATCCATTTGCTTAGTCGTCCAGCACTGCAATTCTGCCAAGCCATGACATCTATGAAACCTACCCTTTCTTCTGCCGGCTGTGTCAAGCCCTGGATACAAAAGTTCACCAACACTCCGCGTGACTCATTTTTCGATCAATTCGTCGATTCTCGCGATGCAAGATTTGTCGAAATAATTGAAGGATCTGTATGTTAACATGATGATTTTTAAATGCATGATTTTAACGCCTTGCTTATAGCATGAGAGTGAGATCAAATACAGCGAGGTTCCCCTCGACTCGAACAACCCCAAATCTGCGCCAGATCTCTCTAAAGTATTTGAGGTACGAGTAAGAGTCTCTTTCATATCGTTTCCGTGCTCATATTATCTAAGCTCCCACAACAAGATGGCTCAAAGGGCATTCTCAGATTAATGTAAGTGCTCCATTCTTCCCAGATGATCCATTTCAAACCCTCAGTGTCTGCTCGTTCGCGTTTGCTAATCCCTCCAGAATCCTACCTTTCAACACTGAAAACGACAATGCACCGCCTCTGTCTTGGAAAGGATTTAGGGAGCAACTCGACCTGCTGCACCTAGAAAACACTTTTATCAGCACTGAACAGATGCAAACACCTCCCACCTGGTTTGAAGTTCCATTGCAGGCAGGCCTAAAGGGTATGGTTGAAGATAAATCCATGCTGTCTCTTTTGAGCGTGTTAGACTGATGAGATAATTTCCAGGCTTCGTTTTGAAACCTGAAAGATGGGACTCCAACCTCGCCAACTTCAGTATCTCTGCTGTCCACTCCCCAGCCTCAAGGGTTACACATGTCGTAGCTCATATGCTGCACAAGACTGACATCAAACACCTACTGCTTCGACTACAAACACTCAAAGGCCTTGCATGGCACCCCCTTCTTGTGCCACTCATCCTGATGGAGCAAAGGATAGAAGGCACTGCAGAGAACCTCCTCCTCATGAGGGATTCTCTATACTCGGTAGAGAAGCGAACTGGAACTCACAAAAACTACCGTAATGATAAATATCACGAAGACCTCAACCACTATGCTTATGGTGACAAGGTTTGGGAGCGGCGCCATGATCAGGATGTTGACTTTGATGCTGCGCCAGGAAAGATCACTTCTATTGCTTCAGAGTGCGCCATGACTGAGGCCAAATGTGAGGTCAACGAGAGTTTACTCGATTGGCTACAGGGGTTGAATGACAGTCTTGACGAACTCAACACTGATAGTGGTTCTTGGAAAAGAGTAAAGTCCTCGATCATGATGAAGATATCAGCTTTCAAAACGTGGTCTGGTAACAATCGAGCCCGAAGTATCTATCTCGCCAAGCGAGCAGAGGCGCAAATGCAAGCGGCGAGTAGCCAGAAATCTCAAAAGATCTGTCCACTGTCAGCTAATCAGACATAGTGTCTCAATCTCATCGCACAGCGTGATAGCGCCTTGAACCTCAAAAAGACTGAGGCAGCACTCCGGGATAGCTCCGACATGAGAGCTATAGCATGGGTCACCCTCGTATTTCTACCAGCGACGTTTGTAGCGGTAAGACTTGGACTAACCTCGAAACGTTGACTCTTCTGACTTATCTGATAAGACTTTCTTTAGTACCTCCTTCTTCAGCTTTGAGCAATCAGGCCGGCGTGTATCGGATTGGATTTGGCTGTATTGTGTTGTAACTGGCATATTCACTGTTGGGGTTCATCTGGGTTGGGCGCTATGGACAAGAAAGGAGAGAAGAGTTTGAGGGGCTGAAGGAGAGGTATTATCTACAGGCACGTGGATGAGTTATGATGGAAATCGGGTATTTTGTCGCTCGGGAATGAGCGTATTTGGCTAATTCGTTCATGGCGCTGCGATACCATTGACGATCTTGCCATTTCTCACTGACCTTTGGCCAAGTTCAGCTTCATCCACAACTATGAGCTGGCTAGTCTGGCTCGATGAGTCGATGGTTCTGCGGGCGTCTCGTTCAGTGGCCAATCAGACAGTCTAATCACTACTAGTGCCGCAGATCTTGGGTCTCTTCAGCTTATGACGTTGGCGGCTGGTGCTAGACTTAATGGTTGGCTTCGCTACAGCTTATGTCTCGGTTTAATGCATGTGAAAAGCCCAAAAGATGGGTAATGAGAGACACTCGATTCCAAGAATGATTGAGCTTTGACCTCTGAGGTTTGTGATTACTCTTGCGCTTCGTCATAATGGCTGAACTTTGGAGCTGATTGTCACCAGGGTAGTGAGCCGGGTTATCAGGCTTGACACTGTGGGACTCAAGACACCTTATCTAATTAATATAAGAAGCCTTCTACACCACAAGTGCACTTTTCTATCATGCATTGCCGGAATTTCTCGTATCAGGTTAATAGACCCACTCCACCATCATGGGTGAAGCAATTCCTCCGGAAGGCGGAACATACGGTATCAAGGGTCTCCCTCGGCCACCGAATGCCATGAGATACCCTGGAGAGATCCCCTATGTGAAAGGCCTTCCGGTCCGTAAAGATATATCGTCTCTTGCCAATTCAGACGACCCAAAGGATAGGAGACAGTGGACGCTATTTGTGCTAGCCTTGGAACGCTTCAAGTCGATGCCTGTCGATGACAGGTTCTCCTACTTCCAGATTGCCGGAATCGTAAGTACATTACTTATGTCTGGGTGCCTTGCTGATCTTTGGTTAGCACGGATATCCAGAGGTTGCCTGGGATGGAGCGCCGGAACCAAAACATGCCCCAGATAAGAAGACTAAACAGGCTGGTGATCAGCCATTCGGTGGATACTGTAACCACAACAGCCTGAACTTCCCTACATGGCATCGACCTTATATGCTTCTCTTCGAGGTACGATCTATCCAATGCTTTGATTTTCTCTCTGACATAAGCAGCAACGGATCTGGGAGAATATGAAGTCAATAGTCAGCGACTGGGTGGATAATTGCGGATTACCGACCTCGGAAGCAGACAAGTGGTACAAAGCAGCAAGGCATTGGCGAATGCCATACTGGGACTGGGCCAGGCGACAAAGGTACCATGAAGACTTGGTCTGCCCACCAGTACTTACCCAAGGAGCCGTCCGGATCTTTCCACCTACTAGGATAAAGACCCGATTTCCGCCAAGCGGCCTCTATCCCAACCCGTTGTTAGGTTTCGAGAATCCAGAAAAGGACCCAGAGACTGTAAGTGCGTTACCATTCGGCAGCATGCCCAGGGGAAAGTCGAAATGGAATATCAAGGACAATCCAATAGTGCATGACGAACTCCCGCTCAACAAGGATTGCGATTGGGCTCCAGTGAGTCAATCAACAGGATCAGCTTGAACGTTGCTGACAGGCACTTAGTGGAGCAAAACGTCTAGTACCAGCCGATATGGGATATTCAGATCGAAAGATATCTCAGAGGAAGAGACGGATCCCATCAATTATTTTACCGGCTTACATGGAGTAAGGAACTGCTGGCAAGCAAACGTGAACCTCGCGACGGCTCATGAAAATGGTCCGGATGGCAAGCCTAGGTGGAGTACAATGGAGCAACACTCCAAAGACTATACATGGAACCCTGGGAGTCTTTCAGATGCAGTCAATCGGATGTTCGCCAAGGGCTACAACTCGAACTGGGGACAGTTCGCTTCGACGAAGTGGATTGCTGAAGACCAAGGATGTCCAAAGACGGGATATATATCTCTGGAGTATATCCACAACAATATTCACGTAAGATGACATGAGAACCTGGTAAATTTAGCTGACATGAGCCCAAGAACTTGACAGGAGGAAGTGACTATGCGACTGGCATGGGACACATGAGCGATGTGCCAGTAGCAGCGTTTGATCCCATCTTCTGGCTTCATCACGTGTCCGTATCTGACATACCCTGTCTGCTCAGTCAGCTTGGCTAACACAAAGCAGGCAGATAGATCGCTTGCTAGCGATATGGCAATGCCTCAACCCAAAGCTATGGTTTGATAACGAACAAAGCGCGGGTACGGCTGCTGCTTCAAGTGTCACTGACGATAAAGAGACAGATGCTCTTGAACCGTTTCACAGGAAGGACAACGACCCCGAAAAAGAAACCTGGACTGCGCGAGCGTGTCGAGATTGGACAGAGTTGAACTACCAGTATGATGACCTTGCAGAGGTAGCTGAAAGAACGATGCGAAAGCATGGCCGATTCATACCGGGGGAGTTCCAAACAGAGCTTCGATCACATATCAACACGATCTATCCAGGCACAGGACACGTTATTGGATCGATGAAAAATTCTCACGCCATTCCTTATGATCTTCGAACATGTCAGGGCCAGACGGGATGTTGGAAGGACCACATCATCAACGTGGTATACGACAGATACGCCCTAGGCGGTCTGTCCTACACAATACAATTCTTTATAGGTGGACCATCGAGCGAAGACACGACTAGTGTCAAAAAGGACAACTACGTCGGCCATGTATATTCCTTCGGTGGTAGACAGATCACATCCGAAGGCTCTTGCGGGAACTGCAAGACACAAGCCGAAGCACAGGTCCTCTCATGCGCTCAGGTCCCGTTGACGATCCATCTTCTTCACCATAACATTTCCGGTCACTCCATTAAGAGCTCTGATGAGATTGGAGAGTATTTGAGACTCAATCTTCGATGGCGTATCGTCAAATATGGCGGTGAAGTTATCTCTGAAGAAGGATTCAGGCAGAACTTCTCAAAGCTCCAAATATCTGTGTTGCGAGGTATTGGTCGAATCAAGCCGGAGAATGCACAAAGTGCAGGTTCAGTCTGTTCTTTGTACAGCGACTATGTGCCATTGCCAGAGATCACTGATGGGAAACCCGGTGGCTTGCAGCGCGACAAAGCCCCCGAGAACGGCGAGCCATTGATTTCGCAGAACAAGAGCGCTGTGCAACCACTGCCTCTGAAGCTCACAAAGTCAACGTAAGGTCTCTGCATGTCAAGACTTTTGCATGTTCGTTAACAGATTTAGTAGACTCACCACAGCAAAGCTCCAAAAACGTGGAATAAGAACTTGTGGAAAAGAAGCCGAGGCATTGAAGTTTTCGCCTGTTCAATTAAAAGCTCGGTAGTTGTTGGAAACATGGATTTAAGGTTGCGCAGGATCCTGGTACATGCCGACACTTCCGAGATCACTAACCAGGATTAGCTGGGAGATTTCGTCGGTAGGTGAACGCTTGGAATAGAAAGAAAGACTGTTTTTGTCTTGTTTAACATGTTCTGAGACAAGAATGCTCTATAGAATTCTTCTGCTATTCTCTTACGCGAAGTCAAAGTGCCACTGTACCATCGGATGTCGCGTCAGCTTACGGCCCCTCGGGATTCCGAATAACCTTTTTTCTTTGCTTACCAGGGGTCTTTGTGCCGCAGATCCCTCTCCTCTACGAATACGATGGGGCTTGATCTACGCCCGCTAGAACAAGTGCTTACTGCCAGCGTATGAGAACTGACATTGGCGCCCATGTCTGACATGGTAATTGGGCGAAATTAATGATCATCCGTGCCGTGCGTCTGGGCGTAAGATTTCCGTGTCTCAGACGAGCATCCATCGGGGAAATTAGCGTTTCGCGGGATCCTACTAAAGAGATGAGCTGGCCACTTCTCCCCATCTATCAGTTTCCTCTGCTCATTTCTCAATATCACTAGATTCAGCATGGCCAACCAAGAAAAGACCGTCGACTCGTCGTCGCAGAGCGAAAAGGACAAGGAGTCCACGACTTCACCAAAAGCGCCTCGACCTCCACCAATTCTATGCCTTGGCGCTCCCCGCAATGGTTCAGCATCACTTATGCAAGCGCTGCAAATCCTCGGATATCCCAACGTGCATCACGGCTGGGAAGCTGCTGAGCGTGAAGAACTCCAATGGCAATGGCCTATCTTCGACAGAGCGTGCGACGCGACATTTACCAACATGCCAACATACCGCGGCAAACCATTCTCCCGCGCTGAATGGGACGAAGTGTTTGGGGAATACGATGCTGTATCGGATGTCGCTTCTTTCTTTGCTGAGTCGCTCATCCCAGCTTATCCCGACGCTAAGGTCATTCTTACCGAGCGTGACGTCGAGAAGTGGTTTCCGAGCATGATTGCCGTTGTCAAGGGCTCAACGAGTCCCTTCCGACGAAAGCTTGGAGCCAAGATTGGAGATCTTTCGGGATTTGTGAGTCCGAGACCGTGCTACAAGTTTCATCAGGGCTGGACGAGAGCGCCATCTCCCAACGACGTTATCGACTATCTGAAGCCAGCGTATGCTCGGCATAACAAGTACATCAGAGATACTGTACCCAAGGAGCAGCTTTTGGATTTCAAGCTTGCGGATGGTTGGGAGCCGTTGTGTCAGTTTCTGGGAAAGGAAGTTCCTGATGTGCCGTTTCCGCATGCCAATGACTCGAAGGAGTATGCGGCGAGGGGGAAGAGATTGGGAAATAAGATGATCAAGCTTGCTTTGAGGAACCTCATCTTTCCTTGCTTACGTCCTGAGCCTCCTACCAGGCCCTGAGATTTACCCGGCGCATAGAGAAGGGGAAGGAGTGTACACCAAGAAGCCCAGTTAATGTTCTTGGCCGCATGGGAGTGGTTTGATTCTGTATATCATCTGATATAAAACGCTGGTTAGATTTCTCAGTTTAGACAAGCGCGCTGTTTCTAATACCTAGCTTGGATAGCGTGTTTTCCATTCAATATCCGTATTTGGCAATATCGATAGCCCACTTGATGTACTTGGACCCCACCAATATCCGAGGCCTTATCAAGATGGCAGCTTATTGGCTTCACATCTTCTTGTATCACAACTCTCGGATCACTAACTCGTTTAACCAGAGTTTTGCCTTGGTTTACCAGATGGACCAGTGAGTGCTGAGGTGGGCAGCCGGGAAGACGGCCCGTGACCCAGACAGGTGAATGGTTCCTCCACGACGTCAAGCTTGAGGGGCGACATATATCAGCGTGGTTTGCGCTCCTGGAAATCTGAAGTAGCTTGTTCATTTCCATACTGATTTAAATCAAAGCTCTCAGGCGTCATATCGTTTCAGCTACCAAAATGACTTCGACTCGGAACCACAATTGGCATCAAGTCAACCCCGGTGTTCGGCAACGCCATATCGATGAAATCGAACAATTCTACTCGACGATGGTTGTTTTCTACGAAGGAAGCGGTCGCATGTTCTTTGGAATAACAGGGCATGTTTCACTCTCAATCAAGAACACCCGAGGGTTGTCGGAAGATGATGCTGAGCTTGAAGTTGACAAAGCTTTGAGAAAAGCATGGCTTGCTCTTCGACACGCTCACCCTACACTTGCATCCCAAGTTACTCAGAACGCCGAGTCAGGAGAGTGGATCAAGACTTATAGAGAGCTACAGGGAGAAGATGATAAGGACGCCTGGCTGGAGAGGACTCTTGTCCATATTTCCAACGGACAGACTGGGAATCAATGGGCTAACTCAGACCCTCCTGCTCCAAAACTCCCAACCATGTTTGTCTTGCATCTTCCAGCCGAGTGCGGTGACGATGGACCCGTGAAGATCCGCCGAGACCTCGTATTCCGCTCTCCTCATGATATCATTGACGGCATCGGAACTCTCATGATGCTCAACAACTTCATATCCCTCGCCTCAGAAGCTTACGACAAGGGCAATGACTATGAGGCCCCAGCTCTCGACCGCAGTGAGACTTCAAACCTGAGTCCATCCTACCGAGTCGCCGCTCATATCCCCGAAACACCCGATCAGACTCAGCTGGATAGACTTAAGAAGATGGCAGCTCAAAAAGCCGCTGCCGCTTCTGATCCCAGGGTGGAGATTCTTGCGCTCCCTTATAGGCAGGGCGATCTACTTCCGGGCCGTCATCAGCGCTTGGCACTCACTCTAACCAGAGATGAAACACAACAGCTGCTGGCGGCGTGTAAGATGGTTGGAGCTACGCCGACACATGTCTTCCATGCTGCTGCAGCTATGGTAGTGCGAGACCTACAGGATAGACCAACTCAGACCAAGAGAGTCCGATACATCAACTACATCCTACGCAACGAGCGCTCAAGTTGCCAGGCACCATACAACACAGCTCAACATCCAGCGTCTGTCTACCATTCTGTCTCTGGCCAAAGCCTCGTCGTTGACATGGATCTCCACCCACCTGCCACAAAAACAGACTTACAAACTCGCAAGAAAGAATTCCTTTCTATTCTCAAAACCGTCAAAGACTTCTATCTCGCCGTCAAACAAGACGAGGAATTCTACGTCCTCGCCCCAACCATGTTCTCCCAAGCTACACCGCTGCTACCCTCTGGTCCTCGTCCGCTGCCCGTGCCGGAGCCAAATGCTCACCCGTCCGTATCGATCTCGAGTATGGGGCGTACTGACGCTATCGTTGCGCCAGAGAAGGGGGCGTTTGAGGCAAGAGATCCGTGGGTGACGGGTGAAGAGCTCGGAAACGGGTTGGGTTTGTTTCTTGGTACGTTTCGGGGAGAGATGTGCTTGAGTGCTGCGTATAATGAGGCTTGGCATACGGCGGTGGATGTGAAAGAGTATCTAGAGCGTTGTAAGGATGTTGTGTTCTCTGGTCTTGGGATCGATAAGCCGTGAGGATGGCTGGGGGGCGTGTTCATGGAAAGGTATTTCTGAGGATGAGTGAGGTCATAACGGACGCTGAACGTTATTATTTCTTTCGAGGATTCTTCGAGATTACGGACAGGCTTCTATTCGTGTCATATCTTTGGTTGTTCCATATTCCTATGAGTTCAGTTCAACAGAACAATTGCTCCGTGCAGGTACTTTATTGTCAGCGCAATCACAATCCCTGATTCTGCAGCATAATTAGCAGTCGATATCTTATCACATCGCCGTTTTGATAGCGCCGTGTATGAAGGTCATTCGAGATTGATCGCTGACATCTCCATATTGCTCTGCTCATGTTATCTGGTAGCTTATCCAAGTCACATATGAAGTTCCTCCAGAGATCGTGTAAGGTATCTTCGATTGATGATTTCAACAAGCCGTTTCGTAAGTTTGCCCGATGATTGATCTAGCGAAGCTGACAGGTTACGCTTTGGGGCAGGTCTGTCAAAAAGGACCTTGATAGTCGCCTGTGCCGCAATCCACTATCAACCAACAACACCTCTACCCCTCGTATATCAGCGTTTTCTGGAACTTCTGTGGCAATCCCCTCATCACGCGCTCGCCCCAAACATCTCATTCCAGAATCAGCATAGCAGATATCGGTTTATCAAGGCTCAAAAGTCGAACCGCCACAACCCGCCTGAAGGACCACCCTTTGGTAACCAACAAGACTCGCCTCCCGTACATATGTAATCTATCCCGATTGTGGGGGCGATATTCACGGGGAAGCGAACAGTGTGTGTCCCGAAGTGGAAGCTCCTTAGACTGGAACCTTTGACAGGCTGGGGTAAGTCAGGATGACCCCGGCGAAAACCCGGATTGAGTCACTTTTCCTAACCGTTGGGACGGAGCTGAATGATATGCTTGTTTGATAGTGGCCAACTGATATGGGGAAGGGTTTTTATCTGGTTGGTAAGGTTTGCTGGGTGGTTTTGGTGGTTGGGAGGTTACATTAGCATGTGAAGTACTCCGTAGCTTGCGGCCGGAGAGAAGCAGGGAAATAGAGTGTTTAACCTTGAATTGACGATTGATGCTACTTACTAGGGTAGCCAGCACTTGGTTTGGTGGTTGTGAGTGCCAAGTGGCAATCATGCAGGCATTGTGCACTCTGCATCTTTGGCGTTCAATGCCACCCGTTTAATACAAACCATACATTCAATTACAGCGCAACAGGCCACGAAAAGAATTGCTTGCACTTTCAATATTATCTCGAGCGAAAAATTACGATTGAGATTTCACAAATACCTTCTAAATCGCGAGATATGCCCAAATGCGACCGAAGTGATAGATATTACTAAGACCTCACTAATAGATCGGTATCAACCTGTAATCTCGTCGCGATCTGACATAGAGGACAAAAAGGACAGGGATTCCGATCCGCATCCGCCTAAAACACGAAAATAGACGCTCGCGTGGCGAGCGATTGATAACATCGCGACCGAGTCGGTGGTGAAGTTATTTATTGACGTCAAAAAAATTCTGGGCATCGGATAGTGCATGTCGCCGCATTCTTGGCCACGGGTATAACGGTCTTGGTATCTGTGGCCAAGACGATCTTCACATCTTCCAGAATTTCCTTCCAGGCACACTGATCGACAACGGCAAGGCCGATGATTTACTGGTGGGATGCGACGGTATTAAACGTTGCAATTAATTCAGTGGCAATAGGGTAGGCATTTCTCGAGATAACATCACGATCGCTATCGTCTGTTGGTACTCCGCTGTTCGTTACACAGTGGGTCGAGTGATGTGTAGAATTGGGTATAGTTATCCTCAAGCTAGACAAAAGTCCATTTTGTATGTTGGCTTGGGAACACCTGGTGATTCCTGCAGGCCGAGATAGCACAGGTGCAAGGGTCGATCATCCCAGAAGATGCAAGCAGAGGCGGCCCCTTTGGCCTTGGCACCCTGACCCTCGGCATTCGACAGCGGAATATCAGAACGTTGTAGTCCAGTGAATGCGGGGGAGGCGATGCCACTGTAAATGAGAGGCCGTTTCACCTACAGAAGGCAGTGGCAAGTAAATACATCACTGTACTACCTCGGGTGTCTTGCTAATATCCATGACGCTGTTGAGTACGGCCCCTCGGTCCAACACCAGATCTCCATTCAGGCTTATCTACGTATCTAAACAGTTATTCCATTCCGCAGTCTTGAAGCCCTGTTGCATCTCCAAACAAAAAGGCCCTTCTCCAACTGACAAAGGTACCCGCAAAGTGCGCCAAGAGCAACAAAGGTTCCCCGAGCCATTGGCCAGCACACGGAGCACACCCACCGATTGGGTTTAGCGCGGTGCTGATACCGATTTATTATTCATTCACATTGCGAGAGATATTGATATGGGGAATGGAACAACTGCGCTATCGGAGGGAAATGTCAGGAGATTTGGGAGTATGAGCAATTGAAGCGGGTATTCAGGCCATGTTCTAGAATTATATGATGAGCCGAGGGCGGAGTGAGTGAGTAGGTTAGGTAAAGTAAGTATCGGGTGATTTAGAGGGTGATTGATTCAGTGATGGTCGGCCTAGTGAGGCAATGGTATTGCGAGTGGCAGCGACTTGACCATTCACAGTCTAATGCAGTTGAATCCCCCGATAACCATAACAACCATAAAATCTTTAATCCCCTGTAGCACACTCATCAATCAACATGTGGCGCGTATCGCTCGCCCGTTTTC
>JABEVY010000279.1:0-34247 GCA_013364935.1 Fusarium anthophilum | reverse complement strand
CGATCATGTTCTGGAAGTGGGGAGGAAAGGACATTAAAATATACGGCAACGGTGTTATCGAAGGCCAAGGGTTGGTCAACACCATCCGTATTCATGATAAAAAGCTGACGACATCAGACAACGGTGGTGGAACGAATTTGAATCTGGAACTGGCTCGTAAGTGTAGTGTCTCCAGAATCGAACAAATTGTTCAGACCTGCTTACGGACTTACAGTATTCTCAACCCCGACAACAAATATTACCGGCCGATTCTCTTCTACGCCGAGAACACAACTAATCTTGATGTCTCGGGTATACACCTTAAGGATTCGCCTTGTTGGAATAACTTCATCGTCAGCTCCAAGAACATAAAGTACACAGACGTTGTAGCGACTGCCCTTTCCAATAACGGAAGTATTATCCCGAAGAATACCGATTTCATGAATACCATGAACACCTCAACTGTTCGGATAGAGAGAACCTGGGTTAACATCGATGACGACTGTTTCTCGCCGAAACCGAATAGCTCAGATCTCTATGTTAACACCATGTATTGTAACGGCACGCATGGACAGGCAAGTAGTGAATTGTTTTGAAGAGAGTAAACTGACTGAGATAGTCCATGGGCTCCCTGGGCCAGTACAAAGGCGAGGTCTCTAATGTCTACGATGTGCACATTGAGAATGTTTGGATGATGAACGGGGATGTAAGTGGCAAACTATTCTTTGGTAGTTGTATCTAATCTCTGTAGTACTCGGCCGCCCGTATCAAAGTTTGGGCCGGTGAAGAAACTGGCACAGGATTTGTCAACAACGTCACCTTCAAGTAAGTCTCACGAACAATGGCACGAACAACTTTCGCTCATGGGATATCAGAAACTTCTGGGTAGCGCGAATGGACTACGGTATCTTTCTGGACTCATGCTACTTCAACATCTCAGCCGAGGAGTGCAATGCTCACCCATCAGGCATGCAAATCACCAACATACACTTTGAAAACTTTACTGGTTACACGTCTGGTATTCATGGAAACGCTGTCGCAAGGCTGTCCTGCTCAGCTGCTGACGATGCCGTTTGTGCAAACATCACTGTCAAAGACTTCGATGTGAAGACGCCGTGCGGGGGAGAGCCTGTCATTATTTGTGATGGGATGCACAGTGATATCGGTGTCGGTTGTGTGCCGTATGACAGTGATGAGGCCAAAGCGGCCTTGAAGGCAAAATGTACGACTCCAATGGCCGCTATTGACACGGATCCTTGGGGCAGCGGGGTCATTGAGAAAAAGAAGGGAGCCTTTCATCCGCAGTAGAGGTTGCGATTTGGAACATCTGCAACATGTTATGGCATTGTACAATAATTACATAACTTCAATTGTTGTATGCTAAATGCTCGTTCCTACTCACTCTGTTAAACAGTAAACTCATGATACCCCGATCCAACAGTTTTCGCCTTCTGTGTACCCGGTAACGTGACCTTGGCCTTTGTGTTTGGCGGAATCCTGACCTTGAGACGAAACTTCCCATTCGTTACAGTCCAATCCGTCGAAATGGTTCCATACTGACTAACATACCTTGCACTTGCATGAGAAAGGTTACCGCCAGGAATAGGCGCAATAGCAACAGTCTTGTACCCAGGCTCCAAAGGCGCGATACCTCCAATGAACTGATGCATCCAATTGGCAACGGACCCAAAGGAGTAATGGTTGAAGCTGGTCATCTCGCCAGGGTTGATAGTGCCATTGGGAAGCATGCTATCCCATCGCTCCCAAGTAGTTGTGCCGCCCATGACCACTTGGTATAGCCAAGACGGAACCTTCTCCTGGAGGAGCATGCGGTAGAATACGTCTGTTGAGTTGATATCTGAGAGTGCAAACCCAAGTTGAGATGTTCCTGCAAAGCCTGTACCGACAAGGTAGTCGTTCTTCTTGATGATGTCTCTCAGGGTGTCGCCGGCTGCCTTCTTCTGCTTGTCATCCTTGAGAAGGTCAAAAGCCAGAGATAGAACGTACGCGGTCTGAGTTCGGTTGACTAACTTGCCATCGGGGGCCCAGGAACTCTGGAACTGGCGCTTGAGATCAGAGTGTTGAGTTTGGTACTTCTTAGCGAGCTTAGAGTTACCAAGGGCTCCGATGATTTGGGATAGAGTTTCTGTCATCTTGATCAAGTATGCATCTGAGACTAAGTGTTTGTCTGTCGTCGCGGCGCCAGGGTCGTCGGGGGGTGCGAGAGGGTCGAGCCAGTCACCAAACTGAAAGCTACTGCGATTCCAAAGGCCAACATCGTTTCGGGGAATGCCAACGTCAATCCAGTTTTGGGCCTGAGGGAGATGCTCCTGGAGCATCGCCTTATCGCCGAAAGATTCATAGATGTGCCATGGGTTACCGACCACCACGTCTCCCCATACTGATGCCGGCTTGGGAGGTCTGTCCAGGAACCAGGGGATTGAGGGGACATACATTGGCGGGACCATCTGGTTCTGTGACATTTCGGACCAGATATCCTTGTGCCAGCCCTTCCAGAAGGCTGAGGTGTCGTAGAGGTAGTTCGACGTAGGTCCGAAAGCGTGAGCGTCGCCAGTCCAGCCAAGTCGCTCATCTCGTTGGGGGCAGTCTGTTGGAATGCTCAAAAAGTTACCCTTCATGGACCAACGGACATTGGAGTGGAACTTGTTGAGAAGAGGGTTGGAGCAGTTGAAGTAACCGGTCTCTTCCAGATCTGTATGAACAACAATAGCCCTGACGCTATTCTCATCCAAGGGAGTTTCTTTAGGCCAGCCATGAAGTTCAGCATAGCGAAAGCCGTGGAAGGTGAACTTGGGTTCCCACTCAATAGGTCCCTTGCCGCTAAGCGTAAGGTAATCCTCAGCCTTGGCTAGTCGAAGAGGCCGAAGAGCCAATTCACCGTCCTCCAGAACCTCGGCATGTCGCAGTCGAATAGTGGTGTTCTTGGGGCCATCAACGTTTAATCGCAGCCAACCAACGAGGTTCTGTCCAAAGTCGACAAGCTGTTTGCCAGAAGCAGACTTGAAGAAGCGCTGTGGCTTCACCTCTTCAACACGCCTGACAGGAGGCTGTTCCGCAGGAACAAGCTCGCCATCTGGAGAGGGCAGAAGACGAGTGTCACTCCAAGAAGAACTCTTGAACCCAGGCTTGGACCATCCCTTGATATCGGCTTCGAGAGTTGCATTGTATTTGTCTCCATCATAGATCTCACCGGCAGTAGCAGGGCCAAAGCTCGACTTCCAGGTAGTGTCAGTGACGATCTTGACGGTCTTTCCGCTCTTGAATTTCACGTGGAGCTGCGCCAGAATACCAGTAGAGTTGCCATATATGTTTGGTTGACCGCCTGCGAATCCCAATCGTCCAGCGTACCAGCCCTCGCCGACAAGCGCGCCTATCGCGTTAGGGCCTGGGGTGAGCAGCTTTGTTACGTCATAAGTGTCGTAGACGTGGCGGTGGTGGAAGGACTGCCAACCGGGGGCCAAGACACTATCGCCAACCCGCTTCCCATTGATCTCGGCTTCGTAAATGCCGAGAGCTGTGATGTAAAGCCTAGCAGAGGCAATATCATCAGGGAGCTTGAACTCCTTGCGGAAGTAGACAGGCCGTTTGGGCGCGGTGACATTAATCTTGATAGTCGAAGCGATGGGCTTCACGTTCTCCCAGCTCTTCTTGAAGAGTCCTGTCTCGACAGAGACCCAATCAGACCAGGGAGTCGAAGGTTGCTTTGAACGTCCGTGAGCACGGACCCTGACAGAGACAGGTTGGGCTTCTTCGAGTGGAGAATCGGGCCAGGGCTGGTAAAGAGAGTCGGAGGATTTGGAGGAGAAGGCTTTGGGTTTGCCGTTGACGCTGCGAGTGACTTGGATGTCGTAAGAGCTCTGTTCCCAGTCAGGAGCACCACCGTCGAATCTCCATGAGATTCTCGGCGTTGTCTCCGCGATGCCCAAGGATGAGCTATAATGCTCAAAAGAGACCCGTGAGATTGACAGAGCCATCTTTGCTGAGCTTACTTGGCGACGAGGCCAACATCAAGGTCGCTTGGTTCCTCATTTTATAAATGTGTACGATCATCCACTAATCCCTTTTGATGGTAGATATTTCGGCCCTTCACAAGTGCCGAGGTATTTTGATCATCACAGAGTATGCCGTCCTCAGCCTGCTCGCTGAATAATAACCCGAGACTTTTCGATCATCTTGTCCGAATGTTACATTGCGGGGAAGAGTGAAATGAACTGGCTGGGGTAAAACGCGGGGAAATGTAGATGGACACCTCATGACAGATCAGGGTTTGTCATCGCTGTAACATAGCCCGTCGATCTGGAAACATACGCCGTCATCGACACATGGTTGCCGTCGTCACAATAATACCCCGAATAGTTGACTCGCCTCCGGGACGTGATTCCTGAGTTAAATGTTCCAGATAATCATTAAAAAGAGACTGCTCTTGACTAACCAGGCGAATATTTTGACCTTCCAATCCATTTGCTCGTTCGTTATGAGACATGTCGTTGAGTAAAATTGGATTATTGTGCCTGTAGGGCTTTTCGATCTTGGGGCTAAAACGCAGTAGCTTGCATAGGCTTCTGTTTGCCGTCGGATTTTCCGGAACACGGCATCGGAAAACCCGGGGTTCCTTGGTGATCTCCTTCACATCTCCACATGGATCACCAAACACTGGTCTTTTGCGGTCAAGGCTTAGAAAATCCCTTGATCTTTTAATGCCTCAGGATAAAAGCTTATAATAAGTCCGAAATAAGGTTAAGATTGATGCTAAGCTCTTTGGAATTTGTGCAAACGATATCCGGTGTCGAAAACCACCTCAAAGATTGTCATGGCTCACAGCCACCAAAGTTGTATCCTTGATCTTGTCGAGAACTAAGATGAAAATATTTTCTAATGTTAAAGACCAACAGAAACTTGCAAAATGATTCCTTCCACCCAAGAAAAGCCATAACTACTAAAGTAAGATGGTCAGCCTAGGTAACGAGGATACACAAGCAAATGAAAGATGTCGTGGCCTCTTTTCGTCCATGGTGTTGTTCTTTACCTTCTCCATACAAAGGACCAGTCTATCGGAGTACCCGCGACGTGAAGATCATACTTCCAAAAGGTCTTGGCAAGAGTTGGTCTGAGGTACAGTCTCCTATGATGTCTTCCACAGATGCCGTTTCCGACAGTCCACTATTCCAGTCTGCTCCTTGTATGCAGTAAGCTTGTGTATGCACTCCTCGAAACTGGACGTCATCTCTTCCAAGTTCGTGTTGTTCCGATCCACAACCCAGTCTCCCTCATCATCCTTTACGAATGCAAGGTAGTGCATCGGGAAAAGCCAGTATCCAGGAACAACCTCTGTTCCCTTCGCTCTGAAGCCCTGGATAAAGAGATCCGCTGCACATTGCCATTTCTTAGTTCTGTTTGGAAGACACTGGTGCAGTGTGTCTCCGTGACTGAACATGCAGCCATAGTTGACCTCGGGCGACAGCTTGATTCCTTTTCTGGTCAAGAGCCAGAACCAGGCCCAAGCACTAAGTCTCATACCCTCTATAGGCAGATATTGAGGTGTGTTGGCTTTGGCCCATCGGTCATGGAACCCAGGCGGGCCAACACTAATAGGGTCCAAGGGCTGTGGGAGCATACGAAGGTCCGCCCATCGTGGATCCAGACATCCTGGTATAGTGTCCTGAAAGCTGACGTTTTGCAGTCTTCCCAGGCCCTCTTTCCACAACTCCCCCTCTACATCGTCTTCTGGGAACGAATCATACTCCCAAACTAATCCATTCCTGCCAGCAAACTTAACTTTAAGGTCAGGGGCTAGGTTGACGAGCCCAACATGCAAACGGTCCATGGCCCAAACATGATGAGAGAAGCGGCCAAACCCTTCGGTAAGGCCCATGCGTATGGTGTCCGATTCCGGACGAAGGTACAGAGTCCCCTTTTCGTAGAGCCCCGGTTTCATATATGTACAGGGAATGTGTACTCTATAAAACCTTTTCGCAGCCTGGCGCGACTCAGCGTTGACGCGGAACAGTTTGCTTATGGCTGCTTTGTCATCCACCATGACACCGTATTCTTTCTTCAATCCCGCATTGACTTCTGTCTCTCGTCCGTCGGTAAGTCTGGGAGTAGTTGGAGAGTTTACCAGGTCTGAAAGCTCTGCTTCGAGTGGCCGGCCGTGGAGTACCTCCATAGTTCGTCCTGCATCCCTGCTTATTCATTAGCTTTGCGGTACCTTTGATAGGGGCATCGAGATAGGCTTACGAGCAGTCCTCCTCCAGGGTCCAAACGTGCATACTCAAAACTCTCTCCTTCTTGAGAGCTTCTTCCCAGATCGTGTCCCGAAGCTCGATCGGGAGTTTGGCAAATTGAGGGAAAGTTGCCATCTCGTTGCTCTTGGGGGTGTGAGGAGGGAGGCTAAGGTCAGACATATTGGTGTTGGTTATGGTATAATATCTAGGTTGTGAGCTAAATGTGTTATTTGCAGGAGACTTGTGGTTAAGAGCTTAAGTCAGCAGACAGAACCTAGGATATCGGTGTTGGAAAGTCTTGTCAGTGATGAGTGAGAGCTGGATTGGATGTGAGAGACATTAGAAAGAGGAAATGGAATTTTTCTGCACTTCGGTCTCTGCTTTCTTTTATATTCTTTCTTCTGTGAGAAAATCCGCGCACCAAAGTCAAACGAGATGAGGAAGCTTGACACTTCACACTTTGGGCCGCGTGCGCTGGAGTTGTTGAACTTTGAAGGCCGGAGGTTACTTTCCAACTATAGTCCTATTCTGCCCAGTCAGCTCTGTTCTGAATGAACATACTTAAAGCTTTAACACTTACACTTTGGGTGTATTTACATAGTCATGCGTTACTGGAGGATAGTATGTTCACAGTAGAGTTACTCCTCTGAGCGCGTTCATCTGAAACTCTTCATCGACTGTAGCCAAACATGCGTTCTGTGGCCCTTAGGTAAATCATGTTTACGTCTGCATTTTCATTGCCCGTAAGAGAAATCGACAAGTAGCATTGGTTGAGGGGGCTAATATGCCACGTCAAACAAAGTATGCTGTAGTAGATGGCTATTGTGACCCTATCGCACATGTAAGCGTAACACTTAATACTCTGCTTATGCGACTATTGGTAGTCCTTAAGTTATCTAATCTACAAGTCTTCCGAAACAGCCTGTTCTTCGACAGCAACGATGGGAACACTCGAACTTCTTGCTAACCCGCCCAGGGGCTGTCGAACTGACTTATATAAGTCCAGCTCAATCACCAGGAACCTTCCAGCCATGAGGATATATAGTATCAATGTCTAGGCTCGGATTTGTGTTGAATCTGTGCTACATTCGTGTTATGAATCATATCTCCTATGTACGCTTCTGTTTCTTAGCAATTGAAGAAGCATCTAGACTATTTTAGAAGGAAAAGACTCTCCAGATTGAAAACAGTGATAGCCTCGGTACAAGTTTTGGTTAGTTCTTTGGAATCATAAATAAACTCGCCTTGCAATCATAGACCTCGTAACCAACATGGTTGCCTATACTTTAACCTTGTTAGCGATGTCGAATGATGTGCTGACTCATCTTGCGAACGCCATAGACCCAAACCTTCAGGAGTTTAATGTCGCCTTTGTCAATGGAAGTTGCGACAATTTGGACTGACTCCACAGGTTCCAATCTTCCAGTGGATAGTCATGTCACTCATCCCATGTGTATAGTGTTCGCGTTCCTGTCACAGTATCTGGAGTTCTGTGAGACGCCAGTAGTCCTATTATTGTCATCGAATTTTCTTCTGCATCTACGCGTCGAGTGGCAAGGTCGCGGTTTTGAGTTCAACACGAAAGTCTGTTGCAATTAGAGACCCTCGGGCGAGACTTAATGTTTCTCCGTTAAGCTTTTAAACTAAGCAGGCCAGCATAAAAAAGATCAGTGAGTGCCTACAGTTCTAGCCTTCATACCTTCTAAGTTCTGTCCTCTGAGTTAAGCTCTCAGCCACAAGTCTCAACTGCAAATCAACCTCAGACGTGTTGGGAATCATGCGTTCCCAAACCCTCAACTGTTGCAAGCCGGCTTCGTGAAGATGCTCTTCAGTAAGGTTTAGTGCTACCAAAGCCAGGGCATAAGGGCGTCTCAAGTTATGTAATATTAGGAGGACGTTGACCCACCTCCGATTCAGGGATAATGAGATACGGCAACGGCTGTTGTGCTGCTGTACCTCTCTTGAACACATGTAAATCACGCACTATGAAAGCTGGCGTTCTTTGTATACAGGCGATCTATCCCAATTCGGCGTTGCCTTTTTCTGTTGTGACTCAAAATGTCGTGTTGGTTCATGATAACATCATCCGCGACCCGGCTCACATTGACTAAAAGGCAGCAACATGGCCCACGTCCAATATTCCCCTTCCTGAACATCGATCGTTCACTAGAATCTGGGCAGTTTGAGTTGCAAGAATCATTTCTATGGTCACAATCAAGGATACTGCACCTCAAACTTGTCGCTTCAGCTGTAGGGTCGGATTGATAATAATGTGTAGAGAAGGTTGGTGCGTGGCAATATGCTCCAGGCTATTTGTTGATAAACATAAATGGATGGATATCGCGAAAGATAAATTCAGTCACAACACGCACAAAACTTTGAACCATAAGGCTGGTGTTTCATTTAGGCTTCCGCACTTTTCTATAAGATCATCCTTTCCCCTTTCTTCCCGGGGAACAATCTTTCACCTTCTGCATTTACAACACCAAATATATTTATCATTTGTTTCTTAAACTATATTCATTACATCATCATCAACTGCCATTGGCTGGTATGGGGTAGACTGTCATACACTATTGGAATTGATCTACCTGACACAGGATCATTTCCATCTCCAAGACTCTGCCGAATATCAACACCACTCCCAACCAGCTTGAAGCTGATGAAGCGATCTGCTTGCGACCATGGCAACTCTCCTGAGGACATTAAGAATGATTCAGAGAAGCGGCCGAGAATGGAAAAAGATCAGATCGGGAGGCATCAGTCATATACTCTTATGGCCTACATCCTTCCAGATGGCAATGGAGTGTCCAGACCCAGCCCTCCTACTCCGCCTCTCCAAGAGTATGATCTCCCCAATCATACAAATGACGCCGTTTATGGGATGGATGATTCGATACCTAGAGCGTTCGGTAATCTTCAATACGAACTTCTGCCGCCGCCTGCAGCATCCGGTGCTGCAAGCTCTGTCAGCGAAGATGCCCTCTCCGACCCTGAGTGCAATCTCAGTTCTTGGCCACCGAGTCCCATTTCAAGCAATAAAGACTTTGACGAGGGACATCGCCCAGTTATGTTACCATGCCTCATTTCAGAGCGTACCCCTAGCCCCCTATCTTCTTCCTCCGAAAGCTATTCAGAGTCTTCGTTCTGCTCCCTTTCGTCAGAAACCTTTGAGGTCCCTCACTTATCTGAGCGCAACATCACCTATGTCTTTGCGGAAAAGGACAATTCCGGCTCTATTATGTCTCCTGAGATCAAGCCAAATGCTCTTGGCCGCTTTGAGAAACAGCGACTGGCGATCAAGAATACTGCTCTACCCAACCCAAGGGAACGTACTCATTGTTGGCTCATGCCTCTCCAAACCCTTGACATTTCAACTCATGGATTGTATGAAGCCTTCCCATACCATGACGCCAAGGAGGAATATCCTGCAACCGAACCTATGTGGAAATATACTTCTACCAGATATGCAGAACGTCGCCCTGTTCCAGCTAAGGGTGACACCCAAAAGTCTTTGAAAAGGGAGAAAATGTACATACCTATGGACATCGAGCCTTACGATTTTGGTCGCAGCAAAACAACTGTTGCCAGCTTACCAGAGTACATTCGCACCATGATCATGTCATTTTGTACTGAGCCAAAAGACCTCATCGCCTTGATCAATTCATCCTCAGTCTTCCTTCAGCCCTTTTGCCGGAGCCGTCGTGCCATCGTTAGCCAAATCACCCAGAGCATGAGATTGCGTTTCGGTGGTGATATGCCCTCCAGCTGTCTTATGGTGGCACGGCTGCGCAATATGGAATCCGGGGGAGACGGTGGTAGCCCTGAGGTTCGTAAGGCCAGTGCCAAAAGAACCATCAAGAAGATTTTGGCACTCACTCCAAAGGGGCCTTTACTCCATCCGGCTTATAGTCTTCGGCAACTCAAATTCGTCTCAGAAGCTCTTGAGACAGCAGAAAGTGTGATGACGGGCTATGCGCATCACGCATGGGCAAATAGAAATGGAATGAGTAATCTAGGGCCATCTCACGCTGTTGAAGATTTGGTGCTCTCCAAGACTGAAAGGAAAATGTTCCTTGGTGCTATCTGTCTGTACGATGCTTATTGCACAGCGTTCTTCTCTGAAAATTCATTGTCAACCGATGGCGACATCGCCCTGCGGCAGAGCTTCCTTGACGAAGATGGGATACCAGGTGAGATCATCAACCGGTTCTACAGCATCACCACCTTCCTACGTCTGTCATATTGCAATTGGATATGTACCGCTATGAACGAGGCACGCTATGATCTTACTGCCAAGGACGAGAACAACAGACTACTTCCTCTTTTGGAAAAGCACATCGGCCTACTTGTTAACCATTTTGTCTGTAGCGGGCCAAGCGTTTTCAGAATGTTGCAAGACAAGGGAGCTACTGAACGCTCTCGCTTCCTTCTAAAACTGCTTGAACGTTGTGAGACAGACGCAGCATATCTTCAGAAAATCACGTCCCCACAGGGCAGAGAAGGTAATCGGCTCTGGGCATATCGCGAGACAGCGGGAGGCCTTACCATGGGAGAGGTACAGACAGCACAGCATTTCTGGGACCCAGCTATTGTCAGGAGTATGAAAGCAGCGCCCTCAATCTGTTCTGCGGTCGGCCTACCATTGCGGCTCAGGCTTCCCACCTAGACTTACTCAACACTCTTTCGTCACCACCTCGGTAAAGGATTTACAGCAGCCATTTTACTTAGCATCCAAAAATTAGAAAACCACCAATTAATAACTAGTATTACTTATTCCTGTAATTGATTGCCACCACATTGTCATAAATCTTAGGAATTACGAGAGGTTGGGGGTTTTACTGTGTGTTGGCTTTATATGTCTCGCTGAGGTGTATAAGCTTTAACCATCAATCGATAAGGGGTCGGGCTGAGAGTACTCAGCCTAACTTTGAGTAAGGAGCATAATGTACGCATCATCTGTCCGGTCTGTCAACTCAAAATAGTTAACCTACCTGTGACTCGACATTGAGTAAAACATAGACGTGTTCTTTTTGGGAAGATCAAAGATAAGTGCAAAGGTTACCAGCCTCAGTTGTTTCTCCTCAGTTGCGTTCCACGTTACCATCACCATGATAGCACATCTAATCTGAGTCCGAATTACTACTCGAATCGTACTTCCCACTTCCCTTCCCAAACTTCGGCTCCGGCATATAAAGATGCGTCAAATTATGCGTCTCCCCCTTTTCCATTCCCCGGCAAGTATTCCCCGCATCAAAACACTTCTGAGACGTATCCCAATCCCCATTGTTGCAAATACTGCAGTAGTAGAATCCACCCTGGATCAAGAGGTTGCACACATCGCAGTAGTACTTGGGGTATACCTTGACCAAGTTATGCTTGCCTTTGCCTTTGCCTTTGCAGATTTCTCCTTGCGCAAGGCAATCTCTACAGATATCGTAGTCGCCGCCATCACACTTCTTGCAGTGTGCGTACGGACGGCTGATTACCTGGTCGCAGATGTTGCACTCGAGGTCGACTTCCCATGCTGGAAAGTAGGCGAAGTCGGAGAAATCTTCTGCGGTGCGGCCGTGCTTCTTAGCTTTACGTTTATCTGGAGACTCGTTAGCTTGATAGTGAAGAGAGATATTGTATATCATCTTCATCTCACCAATTCGTTCTTTGACAAAATATCCGGCTGCACCACCTGCGGCAAAACCTCCCGCTGCTGCCAGAAAGGTCGATGACTTCTTTTCCTTCTCAGGCAGACTTGGTCGTGAGGCTTGTGGATTGGCTTCCTGTGGCTGACCCAAATGTGCCATATGTCCATCATGACCTCTGCTATGAGTGTTTAAACTTCCAGGAAAGGCTGGCATGCCTGGAAGTGGCGGAAGGTCTGACGGAGCTTGCCAGGAGCTTCTGCCTGACGTTTCGACGTAGCACCATTGCTGTGACTGTTCAGACCAATGTGGCACCCATCGAGGAGGCGTAGGGCATGGAGGACCATGACCAGTAGTGCCAGGTGTCACCATCGCCTCCAGCGATGGGATCGAATGATTGTTTGGAGCTACAGGAGCGCCGTAAGGTATATTCTCCGCGAGAGGCGCCTGTACAGGTGCTGTTGATGACGACCATTGCTGATGCTGAGGCTGTTATGGCGGCTGGTTAGTATTGTATGGCGGCGGCTGTGGCTGTGAACTGTGAGTTTGAAGTCCAGAGCCCTGTTGACCTGGGTATAACTGTTGTGATGGTCCCTTGTAAGATTGATAACCGGAGCTTTGTTGGTTCTGTCCAGGATAGGGAGGTTGTCCATATGCTTGCTGCTGATTTTGGTAAGGATTGTTGTTGTAAGACTGGTAACTCGGTTCAGTGCTTTGAGGCGCTGCCGAATGCGCTATAATTTAGTGGTTAGCGGATCTCTCAACTGGCTAAATTGTGGTGAGCTTTACCTCCTTGCTGTTGTCCAAGGCGCTCACCCAAATTGAGACCTTCGAATTCTTTCTTGAACTTGTTTAGGAACGACATAATGCCAATATTTCTACTGTTTGAATGGGAATAAACAGGGAAAGTGGACGAGACGTCGCGTTGTATATTTTTGAGACAAAGATTCCTACAAAAATCAATGCCAACACTCGAGGATAAATAAGCGAGGATGTATCTCCAAAGAATGGTTCTGAAACATGAAACTTTATATTTCAACACCTCCACTTCCTCATCGGGAATTTAATCAGCTATTACCAAGGCTTAGACCTGATCCTTTTGCTTAGCAGGATCAGACGTTGACGACCCTCCGCTAATTCGTGTAAGCGTTGGAGTAGTGGCGAGCTAGCTCACCTTATAGGGGACTGGCCATTGGACATCTGTACGCGATTGTCCCCGAGATTGGTGCCTCTTGAGACGATGATATCATCATTCTGCAGGGAACTTCTCGGGCGAAATTGGTTCGATCGTTGCATCCAATACTTGCTGGCGATTGATATGCTGATCTATTTTGAGAGGCCTCCTTGATGATCGTGGGAAGAAACGGAGATTCAACACAGCCTTGTGGCTGTGTTCATGAGTTTTTTAACACCGTCCTTACCCTTTACCGAAGGATCGGAGTATCTCTGACTTGTTACCAGTGGGATTCTGCGAATTTATCATTACGCGATCAGATTCTCTGGGCGCAGAGCATTCCTTTGCCGTTTGGTAGAAGCTTGTACTTAGGTTGGCTGGATGGCGGGCGTGAAAGGTTTGGCAGTCAACATATGAGGGATCAGTCAAGATGTCCCACATCTCAGTCAGTGAAACATCATTAAATCATTCCATCACTGGCCTGACCCGCCTCTTATCTCCTCCTCCCATTCCTCAAGTGTCTTTACCACAGATCTTGTCTCTGGGTTCTCAGACCCAAGTACCTCCCTATAAAGGTTTACATAAGTTTCCATCAGCGATATAGCAATTTTCTGTCGACCCATCCTCTTTAAGATTCCGGCGCCAAGCACCATAGTGCCTAACGTCTCCGGATGACGTTCGCCCAATACTTTCTTTCTCCCGACTAGCACTTGTTTCTGGAGCTCAGTAGCTTTTTCAAGTCTGCCTTGTTCCAAATATGTCCAGGCCAGGATATTCATGCTTAGCAGAGTATATGGGTGCTCTGAGCCTAGCACAATCTTGCATCCTTCTACAGCTTCTGTTCCTATCTCTTCAGCCTTGTCATATTGGTTCTGGTTCAAATATGTTGACACCAGATTAGCTTTCGTTGTAAGAACATCTGGGTGCCTGTCTCCCTGGGTCCTTTGTAAGATTTCCAAGGTTCGATCGAGAAGTTCTTCGGCCTCAGTATCTCTAAGCTGATATATATAGTTGAGTGCCAGATCGTTCATACTGATGAGGGTCCGTTTATCCTCTTCTCCCCAAATTCTCTTGCTCGTTTCAACGAGCTGACTGTTAATCCTTTCTGCTTCATCAATCTTGTATTGACTTCTATAGGCTGCAGCCAACTCACTCAAACACATACTCATCATCTTACTCTCTTCCCCAAGACTTGGCAAACCTGTCGTAATTGCCTTTTTGCTGATATGCTCTGCAGTTTCGAACTTGCCCGTTTTAATTAAATATCTTGCATATCGATACATTAGCGTTACCCATGGTTTGACATCAGCCATCTGCGGCTCTTCCTGTGTCAGAGGCTCCAGATGCGGCAGAAGAAGCTGGCATGTAGGCCAGTTTTCGAATTTGGGAGTCCTGAAATTGTCGCGCATGGCGGATATGAATAGGCTCTTCAGTTGCGGCAAGTTATCTGAAGATGATGTCCAGGCCCTGGTGCAGGCCTGCACCGTTGCGTGTAACTCGAAGACGTCTCGATCGGTAGTCATATAAACGAGGTAGTAGCTGCGAAGCACGTCTAGATCATCTTCAAAGCCGACAGCTTTATCTTTCCGATGCTTAAGTTTGCCATTGTAGTAATGAAGTGCGAATTCAGGGATTCCTTTGTGATCGAAAAGGCTCATGAATGATAAAAGATCGGCTGCTGAGGGCTTTTCGTGACGGATCTTCTCAAATGTAACTTGCCAAGTGGTGATTACAGAGTTGGAAACAGTCTCGTCTCTGCGGAGATCACCAAGATCGACCTCCAGAAGGCTGTTCTTCTTCTGATCACTTTCCTGGAATGCTTCCAAGTAGCTTTCAGCTGACTCCCGTGGTGAACGTCGGTTGATGTAGGCTGCAGCCTGGGTGATGGCGAGGGGAATGTAATCCAAAGCCTGGAGGAGCTTAATAGCAGCTCCATGCTCAAATTCACTTGTGAGTTTGTTCGTGATAAGATGAAGGCCTTGAGCTTTGTCCATGGTAGACACTTTGAAGATGTTCTTGTGACTGCCAGTCAGCCTTTCTGCAACATCGAGGCTACGAGAAGTGACGAGGATGGCTCCATGAGGAGCCTTGGGGAGGAATGACGCCAAGGGTCGTTCATGAGCGTCTTTGGGGTAGAAAAGGCTAACGTCGTCGGCATTATCGAGTATCATCAGCCAAGGACCAGACTCATCGTTTTGCAGCCAGTCGCGAACAAGAGCAAGAATGTCCGTGCTTGGCTCGTCTCGCTTGGGTAATTTCATTCTCTCTGCTATAGCGCGGTAGGCTTCTTCGAATCTTGGTCTTGAGCTTGCGTGGACCCAGAATATATTGACATCGGAGTTCTCGTCGTGAATAGAATATCCAAAGTTAATGGCAACCTGGGATTTACTGCCTTTTGTCAATCAATGTTATCCTTAGAGCGACGCAGATACATACCCAAACCCGCCCATGCCTACAAGAGCCACACGTCCAGTAGAGCTACTGTACTTGTCTCTGAGCCAAGCCGATATATCGGGACGTGCGACAAAGTCTTGATCTCGATCAAATGGAATATTGAAACATGGCGGGCGAGCTACCGATGTCTTGTTCTGCTGTTGAAGCGATAAACCCTCTACCCTTTGCGACATGTCGAGCAGAATTGTCCTGTCAAGGTTAACGGAGCCATTAGTCGTTGTGGTCACCCGACTTACGTTTGGTCGACTTGCAGACACAACGTGATTGTCTGCTTGTAGTGCTCAAGGTTCGACACAACTGTACTGATTTCCTTGCTGTCGAAAGGCCATTTAAGCGCGCGGAGACCAAATCGACGCATGGCCTTCTGCGCACTCCCAGGAACGAGCCTATTCTGGACTTCTGCTAGTTCTGTTTGGCATGCATTTAATGAGTCAACTAGCGAGCGCGATGTCGCAAGCGCCGTGTTTTTGGGGTCGTTGATGAGTCGCTGGGCAGCTTCAAGGCATACGTCCAGGTCTCTTAGCCGGCTTTGAAGTCGGGCAATGTCAGCCCTCGCACTTCCAGCTGCGGTCGAGTACTGAACGCAGAGTTTCCCGACTTTGGCGGAGAGTTCGACGATGGCGATGATGCTCGCGGCGAGCCCGACGGCCTCAGCCATGGTGAGCGATGGTTTTTGTCAAACTAGGTGAGAATGCCGATGGGATGCAGAGTCGCGCTTTATGAACGAGCAGTGAGGGGAATCATTTTCCACCCTGTCTGCCCAATGAGGCTGTGGTGTCAGCTGAACCCAACGTGGCGTTTACAGACTAACAATAATGGGAGTTTGACGTCAGACTGCATTGGTGCAGATATTGCAATTTTGATTGATACTTAGAGATTACGACATATCAACGAGACAATCGAGCCAACTGCGGTGTAGATAAAATAAAGCTCCCTGGCATGGGCTGAAAGGAAGATGTGAATCCGATGTCTACAGTCATTCAAAAATCTCTGTTCGTAACTGGCTCGCTATGCAAACTGTGCTGAGCTCTATCATTTGACGATCTAGGCCATAATCCCGTGTATGTTGTTTCCGCTTTGATATTGTATCTGTACCATCCGTCTAACGCCATGCCCAAAACGCCTTTGAAATGCACAATAAATATTCGTATCCTCTCAAATTCATGCAACAGACTCTGTTCTTCGCGAACGTCGACGTCTTCGACCTTCATGCAATGGCGTAGATCGATGCTTATTCACTGCCGCCAAATCGAGAGTTGACTCGGTAGCAGCTCTTTTGACAACCTCCATAGACCCATCTTCTTCAATGGTTTGGATTGTCATCTCTCTCTTCTCATCCTCAATCATCTCAATCTTCTCTCCGACACCGAGAAGTCGTGGTGTATCGGAAATCTTCGGCTTTTCGGACAGGCCCATCCAAGCCAGAGTCTTCTCCCATATTCCCGGTGGGGGAGGACTCCACATTCCGACATCAAAGGTGTAATGTTGCTGCTCGTCGGGGAGGTTGAGCCATACGAAGGGTCTGTTGCTGTTGATCCGTCCTTCGATGACAAAGTCACCAATCTCGTCGGGGATTCGGATTGGCTCGGGGATGAGAATGGTTTGGTAGGCGGGTACGATGAGATGAAGCTGGACAGGTCGGCAGAACTGTTTTCGTCGTGCTTTTGACATTTCTCGCTTGGTGATGCGCTCTCGGGCTGCGAGCATGAACATGAAAACGGTGTCGAGCTGGTTGGTGTATCCGCAGAATCGAGGACTTAATGGCTTCTCTTCGACGAGATGGAAGAACTTGGGGTACCAATCTGTGTCGGGATGGTAAAGGAAGAACCAGTGATCGCGTTCAGTGTCGACACTCGATTGACTTAATCGTTCTCGAATCATATCGAACACATATTGCGGAAAGTCTCGTTGAGCTGTAAGCGCCGCCTGAGCCTCCAGACTCGTCGAAATCTCGCCAAGCTTGGCCGCGATGAGGTTTAAAGCCTGAACGCCCTGATACGTCTGAATGACATTCGCGCCCATACCCAACGTCGTAGCGACAATACTAAACTGATGAAACAATCTCGTACTGTCAACTAACGACTGACCCATGATGTGCATCTGCGGCAGAATACTCTGCGCGCCCTTGATGGTCTGCGACGCGCTAGAGAGAAAGTCGTTTGCATGTTGGATTACGTCTCCGACCTTGGAGATCTTATTCGCAGCCTGGACGATCTTGATGACGGGCGCTGCAGAGGCGCATGTGCTTGCCACTTCGAGGGCTGCTGCTTGGAATTTTCTATCGCGAACTGCTTTGGTGAAGAATTCGTCGAGGCCCATGATGTTAGTTTCAAAAAAGAGTGTGTCGAGAGAGTGAAGCACGTAGGATGGGTTTGGAGTGAGGCCGTAGAAAAAGGCGGTAACTGAAGATGGATACGGCTTATCGATGTGGCGAATGTGATTGGTTTAGCGAGCGTGAGGTGGCCAATTGGAGATGGACAGCTGGTGAAGTGGATAAGTCAACTTGCGGCCCAACGTGAGACGCGTATCATAACAAACAAGAGTCATCGCCTTGAATTTAGGGACGAGAATTATGACGCAGATGATCACGATAGAGATAAAGAGCTTGAGCTAGAAAGACCCTCTTTGTGGATTGTCTCGGTAATGTGAGCTTGGTACCTGGATCGTAGCTAAGAGCTGAGGGAGCTAAGAATAGCTTCAGGGGAGCTTCAGAAGTGGGCCCCCAAGATCTGCAGAATAAAAGCTCTGATGCACAACTCAGCAGATGGTTTTATGCAAGCTTGTGAAAATGCGTCGTCTTGCCTAGGGTAGTTTGAGAGTCTCGCGAGAGATAGGATCATAGAGCCCGAGACCCATTGCGAGGTTTACCATAGATTATCTCGATTACTGAATTAAAAAAAAATTAACTATCGGTAATATCAGTGATGCTGGAAATATACGCAGGATATACCGTCGACTTCACCAACCACCATACTGAACCTACTGCTTCTGCATCTTAGCCCACGCAATCGTCGCACCCAACCGATCCCCAGACTCATAAAACATGTAAGTATTCCCTCCAGAGCTCGCAATATCCGGCGCTGCAACCCTTCCAACATCCTCCCCCTTCCCTCTAGACTCATACAGCAAAATCGGCTCAGCCCCAACATCCCGTAATGTCTGATCAATAGTCCTTGCATAAATCTTACCAGAAGAGCCATGATAAGTAACATACGCCTGCCCATTCCACATCCAGTAATTCGCACCCGAAACATCTGTCCCCTCAGGTCCGCCTGGTTGAACAACATAATCTGAATCAACAGTCCATTTCCGACCATCCGCAGATTCAGCGAGGCGGATCTTGCGCCTGTTGTCTTTTTCGTTGGCCATGTAAAACATTGCGTAGTTGTATTTGGACGCTGGGTTGGGATGCGCAAAGACACGGGCGTAGCTTGATTCTGTGGTGTTGGACCCGCTCATTTGGTTATTGACTGCTACGCCGCCGTAACGGAAGTCAACGCCGTTGCTTGATTCTGCCCAGCGAGTCTGCGTGTTATCGCCGTGGAAGTAAAGAAACATTAGGCCGGCGTCAGAGTTCCAACTTGCATCTGGGCTTGAGACATGAGGGACCGAGTAATATGAATCCCATTTGTTGGCAATGACAGGGTTATTCTCATACTCTTTCCAAGGTCCCTCGAGACTATCAGAGTATACCAGAGATATACCGCCTGGGTTCTCGTGTGGTGCGTAGTAAAGATACCATTCTCCGAGAGGGTCGTCTAGATATTCCCCTGCATGGAAGATACTAGGAAAGATGAACTCATTTGTTGGATTGTACTTAAAGGTGGCTTTGTCGGTAACATGGCCTTTGTACCAGAAGTTAGGCCAGCCATCAGGTGCAGGAGCAAGTTGTCCACTCGCAACAGATGCCAAAATGGCAACGCCCAACAGGCGAATCGTCGTAGTGAAGCGCATGGAGTATATATACAAAAAAGCCGCAGATTTTCACTCGAATGCAGAGCAGATAAAGATCAACATATCATCACAAAATATCCCAGCATTTTCTTCACCTTTTATAAAAATCATTTCCATCTGCTGTATAACCAACATCCATTATCATCGGCATCAAACCGACACTCCCCGAAAGCATGTGAGTCGTGCCAGCGCATGACGAGACAAAAAAAAGGCATGACCCATCCTCATCTCGCTAGTGTCAGCCTTGCAAGCAATTATGCGAGAGTCAGGGCAGCGCCTCGACTGGTCAGAGGAGCCGCGCAGTGTAACATCGGACAACAAATCTGCACGCCAAGTCTGGGGTCGTTACATGGATCTCCCCTAGGCTTTGGTGGAGGGGTCAGGTACCGTGTTATTCCCGGCGTTTCAGCGTGTGACGAGGGCATGTGGTGGTTGGGGATGCTGACTTGTGTATGCATATTTTAATTATTACATGGATGGTAGTTGGATGAACAAAACACGTCATTGGGGAGAGCTTATTGGTTATTGCAGGTGATGGCTCTATATGTCAGCTTCCTAACGTGGCAGTATCTCGTCCGATGTAGCCGATGGTCAATGCGAGGAATCGATCTCAGCTAAGGATGTGGCTTGGCAATATCATAGTTGTCATCGAGGATGCAGAAATATGCGGTGTGAGATGGCTTTGCAGTGAAGGAACAGCGCTCCTTGGCTGCGACCTTACCATTAGGTGAGCATTCTCGAACTATGGAAACTGGAATAGTTGAAGTGGATAGAGCTGTAAACCGTTGAGTGATTCTTTGGAAGGCCTAACTGCCGTGGTCAAATTGATCTCATGTCATGGACCCATGCATCTCAACGTCTCCATACGACTCCAACCAGGTGCTCAACATTACAACCCATTATTCAACATTACATAAGAGTCAACGGACCTCCTGTTTCAAACATGTAAGGCTAGCCGTTTTTTTATCGAACCCAATGAAACGTCGCGTTACTGCAACCGACCTTGTTTGTGAGCCATTGTTTAAGATGACGAAACAAAACTATTTTATTACACCTATTGAAACAACTTTGCCCATATGTGATTAACAGGACCTAAGACAATTAGCGCATGGCTTTTCGCTGCTCAAGCCTGTTAGATTACCAGACATGACGTGGCTACCTTTCTTTTGTTCTGGCGTGTTTATATGCATGACATGCACATGAAACACGTAGAGAGCCTATACTTCGAGGACATATATCAAAGCGCCCAAGCCTCAAAGCTGAGAAACCTGTTGAGCACCGTCATATTGGCATGTCAAGCTGAGACGATGAAAACTGTCTGGACCACAAGATGTCGCATAAATGTTGGCACCCGTTGTTTTGTCAAAAGTCAATTGACTTGCCTAGTAACACGTCAATGGCGGTTTTCCTAGCGTTGTAAAGTTTATGCAAAAAGAAACTTTGTCAAATGACACGTTTTCGATATTGCCGCTGATGTCATAGCTGACATTTGACAGATACTTGGTCTAAGAGTTTGTGCGAGTAGAAATCATCTTATAATTATCATTAAATCAAAACTCATTACACATCATCGTCATCATCCTGCCACGATCGCTATCACCGATAGATCATTAATACCGGTGCAGCGCTTATTTGAGACCGCAGTTGCTGATAGCAACCTGAGTAGCAGTGGCATCAACCCGTCCAAGCTTAACCGCCTGATTATTCGTAAGCGCATTCATCGCAGCAGGCGAAATGTTGAATCCAGCATCGGTATGATCAATCGCGAGGACATTGATGCTCTTTCCCTTGTAGGTGAGCTTCCAGCAGGTACCGCAGTTGGGAGAGTTCCAGCCAGCGACGGCTTGCGCACCGCCGATGTAGGGAAACTTGGGGATTTGGCCTTGGGTCTTCCACTTGTACTTTGTGATGAGACCGTTTTTGCCGTCGGAACAGGCGACGGCTGTGAGGGCGCGGCCTGATTCACCGTACCCGGGGTCGTAGGAAACTGTGAAGCGTTAGGTGGGGACAGTGAGAGAGAAGGTAGACGGACCAGTGGTGGCTGAGACTGAAGTCAGAGCTGCGGCGAGGTAGAAGAGGTTGGTAAGCTGCATGTTGGATGATATTAATGTATTAGACTATTATCGATTGATGAATAAGATGTTAGAGATGATGGATCAAGATAAAAGCCAGTGGCACTTTATCCTCTTTAAATATTTCCTGCCTCTCTCTGCCCACCCAAGAGCCGAGCCATCCGATCATAAACTTCGTGTTCAAAGGCCATAAGCCTTCCCCGCAGCATCTTCCCATCCATGTTCTGATCCCTCAAGCGGTATGTGGATGTAACGGATCGGTCCGCAACGCTCGAGAATAGAAAGTCTAGAGTTTGCGCCATGATAATCAGCTGAGTATGACTAACCGAATGCAGCGTAATCCTGTCCAAAATGATCGTGTTCAAAGGAAATGGAGGGGTAGAAAGTGTTTCAATTGGTTGGTGGGGCATTGAGTTCTGAGTGTTCGTGTTAAGCGTTCTCGTATTCATGGGACCAGAAGCTATCAGATGATGATGGTCGGATCAAAGGGTCCATCAAGGTTTGGAGATTTCTGACGTCAGATGCCACTCCAAACCTCGGATTACTGCAGATTGAATCGAAAATCGTGGTGTTTGCATGGGCAAGTATTGATACGGGCTAAGCGGATGATCCGGGTTCAGTTGGTTCTTCATCATAGAGCGGCTCATTTACTGCAGCGAAATCTATGATGTTACATTGAAAAGATCTCGGCACTCAGGATACATCAATGCCCGTGCCATGAACTTGCAGCACCGGTCTCCGCTCCAATACGGGCCATCCATCCAGGGCTCGTATTTACCTTTAAATCAAAGCACGTGTAGCCTCATTGATCCCACTCACACTCTTATAGAAGCTTACGATATAACTTCATCGTCTCGATCCATTCCGAACGCACGATCCTTGGAGACAAGCCGCCGATGAGCCGTTCAAGCATCAGATAGTCAATAGCGGAGCAAAAGGCATCGGGTATCGACGGTTTTGGAATGCCGCATACCATCGGAGAAAGGAGCATAGATGGTAAAAAGGCCAAAATAAGTACATTGGTCTATGAGCTATATTGGTAGGGAAAGCATTCATGTAGTATCAGACGAGTCTCTTCCCACGTGGCCCAACGACTTGACCATCATATTCTGGAAACATTCTATCGCTATCAGTAAGCACATCATGCGGTAGGCTAACCTATGATGGGCCACAGTCAGAGTGACCTCATAGGGCCGAGAGATAATCCATGGCGCCACTGAAGCCCATGATAAGACGAGATCTGCTGTGCGGGGGACTACCTTGCTTACATGATTAGGTATGTCGAATGACCGATGTAAGGACAATATAGGCCCGGTATCACGTGTATGGAGCTGAAAGGCGAGGCATCAACGAAAGAATGGTAGTGTACTAATAAGAAAGGCAAAGACATGTCCAACGCCGACTCATGAAAGTTCCCCAGTCATTACGTAACACAGATTCATAAGCTCAAGCTTCGATCTTCTCCTCGTGCATGGTATGGCCCTTATCATCACTCAGCACAGAGCCCCTTCTTCTCGGTGCTGATACCGCAGCCTGCGCGTCCCAGTAGAGGTAGATAGCATCAGTATCACCGTCATACTCGTCATCAGAGCCAACCTCGATGATGCGCCACTTCGCACGACTGACGCGCTCGCGGCAAACAGCGTTCATGTTAGCGAATCTGACCTCAGTATCTTCTCCCCCGTAGCTCTTGATGTTCTTGACCAGGTTCTTGAGGTATGTAACAGCAGTTGTGTCTAACATGTTGACGCGGGAGAAGTCCAAGACGACGAGACCGATGCCTGGAAGTGATGAAGGATCACTGATGTTGGCTTGCTTTCGAAGACGGGCTACTCTCTTCTCTCCAACGACGGACCAGTTACGCTCGGTCTCAGGTCCATGACTTCCATTGTAGAAGGCTGCATGGAAGGTTTGGATCTCATCAAGTACCTTTGAGGTATTGGCGAAGGCATTAGGGAAGATGAGGGACTCATTGAACGTGAAAATCCTAGTGTCTTCTGGGATATGGGTTGATGAGAGTTGGTTGCTTCCGGGCCAGTTTGATCTGGGACTTGACTCAACATCGGCTCCAGTCGATGAAAGTTTGGTAAAGACCTGGCGAAGGAGGATGTAGACGATGTTGAACCCAACAGCGCATCCAATGCCGACCTCACTGGAGTGAAAGAGAGTAACCCAGAGTGCAAGCATGGAAGCGACAAAGTCTGCCAAGGAGGTCTTCCAGTAGCGATAGAAGGTTGAAGGAGGCGAGATGAGACCCCAAACAGCAGTGATGATGATGGCCGCTAGTGTCGCTTTGGGAATCCAGTAGAGTGTACCAACAAGCTCGTAGACACAGACCAAGACAACAGCCATGGTCACTACACCAGAGAGAGGAGACTTGACGTTACATGAGGAGTTGACAGCTGTTCGGGACATGGCGCCACCAACACCCATAGCATGGAAGAAACTGTTGAAGAAGTTGGTGATGCCGAGGTAGCAAAGCTCTTGACTCTGGTCTGAGGTGTAGTGGTTCTTGACGGCGAATGCTCGTGCAATAGCCAAGTGTTCAACGGCAGAACCAATGAAGACAGCGATACTGCGGGCAGCCACTTCAGGGATGAGATCAGCCTTAGGCATTGTTGGTGCTTGTTGACCCTTGGACTGAACCTTGACGACTTCAAAGAGAAAGTTGTCAGGGTCTCTATTCTTGTTAACAGCATAACTGACACCAGTGAAAAGCACCAAGGTCAAGAAAGCTCTTGTTGTAGAGAGGAGCCAGATGACTTTATTGTCTTTGCTCCACCTCTTCCCAGATTTCTCAAGAATAGTCAGGAACAAGATTCCAGTGAAGCCGATGAGACATGCCCAGCCATTGGCGTTAGGAAGTTCATTGAAGATATCGTGGATCTGCTTTGCTGCACCATCACGGACGTTGTCTTCACCGAGCAGTGAGTCCATCTGATTGAGGATGATGGTGATGGCAATTGCAGTGATGAAACCACTGAGAACAGGGAGAGATATAAATTCGAGGAGGAAACCGAGTTTGAGAAAGCCAAGGATGAGGCCGTAAACTCCCATCATGAAGGCTGTTGCAGAGGCAATCTCAGATGGAGTCCATCGATCTTGTAGGGCGTGCACGTTCTCGGATGTGAGGAGGCCGATAAGTGAAGTTGGACCAGTTGAGACATCTAAGTATCGTTAAACACAGATCTGGTGTTGAACGTGATGGTGGATAGCTTACCCTTAGTAGACCCCATAAAAGCGTAGATGACAGCTGGAAGCCAACTCGACATCAATCCATACTCAACGGGAATGTCCGCAATCTTAGCATAGGACAGACCCTGAGGAATCAACATGAGACCAAGGGTAAGGCCAGCAATGAGATCATTAACGATCCATCGTGGATTGTACTTGGGCAACCAGCCCACAATGGGTACCTTATCACTCAGGTACTGGACAGTTCCGGATGGCAAAGCTTTAGCTCCCTTGACTCCTAGTCGAGCTGCCCGATTCCAAGTGACATCGTTGCGAACGTCTGACTTGGCTTTGTCGAGCAGTTTCATACTGGTGTGATCAAGATGGCAGAATATTCAGTGAAGATGTGGTTTTGGAGTCTGGAAAATCGAGTCCAGAGCTGACGTTTTACGGATTAATATAGCCATACGCTAAAAATAAGTCTATCTATCTGAAGGTACCGAATCGAGGCAGCTGTATCCTCAGGATCAACTAGTCGTCATGTGTAAGTTACACTGACAGACGTGAAGCTTCAAAGGGCATCACATCAACCCCCTCTACCGGTGACCATTCGCCGTACACCCTCCCCTCATCACCACTGCATCGCGGATTGGGTAGGTATATAAATGCGACACTCTGTCTTACGGGCGTACATCCCCATGCAGAAATCATCGACAGAAGGATGTGCCTCGATACCGAACACCGACAGATATCCATTCAATCCGAGAACAAATCAATTCAATTGAGTTCGACCAGAGGTATCACATAGGTTGCTTACACGGCGGTGTTAGCAGCCAGTAAGCTGACCTTGGGCTTCTGCCGGAGTCGCTTAGCCGGGCCTGGGAGGGTTGCGTGCCAGGGGGGACAAACATGTCCGCTGACCACATGATGATGGGGGTACCAAGATCGACGCCTAATAAAGCCCGAGGGTGAAGATCAGTGGTGGGAGTTACATCGATACAACTTTGCTTGAAACGGGACCCAGGGGCTGGACTTGGACATGGGATGAAAGCCTGCATGACTAGGATACCAAGAAAGAGGCGTATATATCACGAGTCATAACGTGGCGTATACCGTGCATCAGCTTTGTAATTTCAGAGCTTCCTAAAGTGCTCTGGTGTACTACTAAAAGATCTAGACTCTAAAGATAGAACCCTGTCAAACAGCGAATTGTCGAATCACACCAGTAGGACCGATAGCCCGATCAAGACCCCTCTTCTGCAGGCCACGCCGCCCAACCAAACATGACTGTGATCTTGAGTGCAGCGGCTACCCACAGCGCACCAGAAGTCCCCAGCTCGCTCTTCGCAATGAGTCCTCCAATTATAGCGCCGATGAGGAGCAGAACCGGTGCTGCAACACGCCTGTTTCTCTCCGCATTGACGAAAACGCTCTCAAACAGCTCCGCGTCGGAGAACAAGTCGCAGTAGATGCTTGTGAGAACAACACTAGTCAAAGCGTTGAACTTGAGTGCGCGACTAGCTACAGCTTGTCCGCAGCTTTGAAACGCAACGAGAGCTATTGGCACAATCACGTACCAGGGTGTATCATCTGGACCTGCACCTTTGGGGCCCCAGGTAACGATACAAGCAGCTGCAACGATGAAAGCTGTCTGAATGCCAAAGGACAAGCAAAACACCCATTTTCGTCTAGGCGTGGGTGTAAATACCCTGTGCAGACGGCTAAAAAAGAATGAACCGATACAAAAAGCCAGAATCGAAGATCCAGACTTTTTCCAGCGATTAGTCCCAGCCGTAGGTCCAAGACCTAGATAAACAGTATTTCCTACACAAGTCAGATCAGATCAGATTGAATCAATGGGAAGGATTTACCGGTCTGCATAGATACGAAGGCACCCCATGTTGATATGGAAGCACTGTCGAGAATGCCTGTTATGATGTAGCACGCCAGAAGCATAACATCAGCCCAATCTCGGCGGACATCAGAACCTAATCTCTTGCGCAACCAAGATCTAGATCCTGGTTTTGGAGCGAGCAGAGCCTGCGTCTCATCGCTCTGTGCGGAGATGCCGTTTTCAGCTCTGCTCTCACCGTTGGTGATTGCGCCGTATGGTTGAGACATTGGGGTGAGATTGCTGCTGTGTGTGTGTGTCTGTTGGATGATGTGAAAATGGTTCGAGATATGCGTTTCTTTGTAACGTCGGTTAGAAGAGGGGCATAAATAAACGAAAACTGCCAAGGTGTAAATTACGATTAAAGGCGAAGCACCAGCCAAGCAAAAAAAGATCAACGAAACAGGGCCTGGTTTCTCCCCCCAGACTCCGCGTCTTCACCGAGCTAAGACAAGGTTTCAAACAAAGCCAAGCTTAGCTCCGTGCTTAAAAGATAGGCTTGGCTTACTCCCTCCCGATCGTTTACTTGCAGGGCACGGGCACTATTCTTGGCATAAGCGGGGAAATCTCGCCAAATCCCGGGTCTAGTTTTATCTCCGGCTTACAACGTACCCCACATCCCGGATTCTTCTTTTGATCCAATGCACCCACGCTATCACGGCGTCATCTTCCCTTCCCCTCCTTCTTACCACGTTGAGTATACGGTTCGAGCTGATCACACCCTAATAGGTTACGCGGAAGCCTGTAAGCGCTCGCAACGCCCTGAGAAGCTCGTTGCATTTTGCTTAGTGTTACGCCGCATCCATACATATTCAGAGAGTTGTACATAGTGCAATACCACGTAGGCAGGGTTGCGTACTTGTTTGACTTGGAGGGGGCTATGTGCCGGATAACCGAGCCCCGCGTTGGCAAACGGCAGTCATCACCATCATGCGCTGTTACCCCAGACGGGATTGCATACCAAACTAGACGTAACTCGGTGATTCGCCGGCGATCGCTTTCTCGGCGTCATGAACTTCGTTTGGCGCTCTATCTTGGCGTTGTTTACCCTCAACTTTGAGAAGCCTACTTAACGTGAGTGACGATTGTGCAATTGGTGCCCCCAATCCATCGTTCATCAATGTCAACCAAATACTCATCTTGCCTAAATTAGCACTCCTTTGTTTAATCAACAAGTCAATTGTAACCTGTCTGTGACAGCCCCGCAAATATGCATCTCCCTCATATTGCCTATCTCGCAGCCCTTTTGGACATCTGCGCGGGCGTCCCCGTAGAGGACAGTCCTCGCCAGAGGCTCCTCAAAGGTCTGGGACTACCACCCAACTATCGCGGTGTGACGGGCGGCAAGAAAGTGCCGTTCACGCCGGGTCACAGAGACCCAATTGATAAGCCCGTCGACTCTGTCGGCGACGAGCTTGATCCTCTGCCCTGGCGCAACGGTCTCGGAGCTTCTGTTTTGGGACCGTGGAATGAGGCGCGCTCGCGTCAGAATCCTGATCTCGTTAGACCACCTAGCACTGATCATGGAAATCTGGCCAACATGCGTTGGAGTTTTGCGGACTCGCATATTCGCATCGAGGTTCGTGCAGATTCATGTGATGTGCAGATCTTTTTGCTAATTTGAGAATAGGAGGGCGGCTGGACCCGTCAGACCACCATTCGCGAGCTGCCAACGAGTGTTGAGCTTGCGGGCGTGAATATGCGTCTCGGTGAAGGCGTTTATCGCGAACTTCACTGGCATCAGGAGGCCGAGTGGGCCTACGTGCTGGATGGAGAAGTCCGAGTTACAGCTCTTGATTACGAAGGCGGAAACTTCATTGACGATTTGAAGAAGGGTGATCTATGGGTAAGTAAGCGGGTTCTGTGCTGATCGTTATCTAACAGCCGGCAGTACTTCCCCAGCGGAGTTCCTCACTCCCTGCAGGGTTTGAGCCCAAACGGCACGGAATTCCTCCTCATCTTTGACAATGGTCACTTTTCTGAGGAATCGACCTTTGTTCTCACAGATTGGCTCGGTACGTTTCTACCCGATTCTGGGACACGCGTAACTAACACGAGCAGCTCATACGCCAAAGTCTGTGATCGCCAAGAATTTTGACTTGGATCCTGAGGTCTTTGCTCGTCTTCCCGAGAGCGAGAAGTACATCTTCAAGGGCCGCACTCCAGGTCCGATCAGAGATGAAGCCCCCAAGGGAAAGAAGGCCAAGAAGTCCAAGTACAACTTCACCCACCGCATGCTCGACCAAGAGCCTCTCAAGACAAGCGGAGGCCAAGTCCGCATCACCGACTCCAAGAACTTCCCCATCTCAAAGACCGTGGCTGCAGCCCACGCTATCATTGAGCCCGGTGCCATTCGCGAGATGCACTGGCATCCTTCCGCTGATGAATGGTCATTCTTCATCAAGGGACGCGCCCGCGTGACTATCTTTGCTTCTGAAGGTAACGCACGAACCTTTGACTACGTTCCCGGTGATGTTGGCATCGTTCCCAAGAATATGGGACATTTTGTTGAGAACATTGGAGATGAGCCTATTGAGATGCTGGAGATCTTTAGGTCTGATGAGTTTAGAGATATTTCGCTATTCAAGTGGATGGGTGAGACACCAAAGAAACAGGTCATTGATACACTGTTTGCGGATGACCCCAAGAACGCAGCCAAGTTCTGGGACAGGATTAAGGATGCGGATAATGATGTTATCACCAAGCCTGACTTTGTTAGGTCAAAGCCTGAGGCTGACGAGGAGTTGTAAGCTCCTTCACACTGTATAGGTAAATTGTTATGGAAGAATGCATTATGTATACAAGACAAATAAATATGCTGGGTTTTATAATTCCTCATACAGGTGGTGCACGCAAAGTGAGGCCAGAACTAATAAATTTAAAGCCACCACGACGGCACAGAAAGCCGCAATGTCAGCACAGGTCGTGTGTTTTGCTCAATTATGTTATTGTCCCGACCGTCGGTCATAGATCAGCCATGCTCACGACTTCATCGCCCTAACTTGAGGTTTGTCTATGTAGGGTTTATCGCTCTCTTCATCCTCTTGCCTTACCCTGAAGATCGCCGATTCATTTTAGGGGGCTGATTGGCCCCACCTGTGGTTTGGCCACTCATCGATAAGCCACTCGCCGTTACAGCGTACACTGGGTTTACAATGGGTGAGCCTTACATTTCCAAGGCGCGTCTTTATTTCACTTTTCTCACGTGTTGTGCTCGCATAATACCTATAGCCTGTCCATAGCTATCGTAAAAGTAAATCGCCCAAGAGTCTCCCACGATCATCTTACGCAGTAGCTTCTCTGTTCTCCTAATGACTAATCAAATGAAGGTTGCGTGGTCTAGTTGGTTATGGCATCTCGCTCACACCGAGAAGGTCCCCGGTTCGATCCCGGGCGGAACCATTCTTTTGCCAATTTCCATTATTGTCAAACCTCTTTTTTCTCCCGTGCGAAACCTACCGTTCTGAGCGAAGTCCGAGATGTAGATGGTGTTTAAGTAAATGTAAGCCTTTGTTGAATGAAACTGGCTCTATTAAGAGGAGTTATTTAAACTATGGCATTTCTTGTCCAGACTCTGGCTATAAGTAGCACATCCTGGTTACACACCTCCAAGCATTAAGTTTTGCAATCTTTAGATCTTCTAGCATGATATCATTGTAAGTCAAGCTCTCGATCATCATTTTCATGTCCTTCCCTCGGCGTTACCAGCTTTGTCATCAGGCGACCTATCCACGCAAAAACCTCCCAAAGATCTCCCTCAAGCATTAGCAGCTGGAGCTGAACTTCCGTTTCCACATCTTCTATCATCTCCCCAACTGAGCGCCAGAAAGTCGGGACAGCGGTCATGGTAGTCTGGGCGTCGGTTGGCGATGTGGCATTTGGGGGTGTAGTTGCGTTGTGCGCAGACTTCTGGGGCTCCCTCGCGTCATACACGCTGAATAGCGCTGAGCGAAGAGAATACGAATATCCGCCGCATGGCTTCTTAGCCCATCGGATAGAACACATTTCCTCTGGGACGCGATCGAGAGCATGTTCCGAAACAGTAGCGTTCGTGCAAACGCACTGCTTGTCGTACATCATCAATGTCTTCGACTTCAGATCTCTGCAAGCGCCCCGACAGCTCTCCACGCCGCTGGCCTCACGAATGGGCACGGCATCACTGGGTAACTTGAACGTACAGCCCAGACAATCTGGTATCGGGTCGTCAGGCAACGGATCTTGATCAGGTATAAGCTCGCTCTTGAGACCCGTGTTGATAGCACTGTAACTTCCAAACCTTTCGCTGCCGCAAGCGACAAGATCAGTTGGTTTGCCTGGGCAAGGGTCCATACAGTAATGGCCGAAGCCTCCGACACTTTTGCGACGGTTTGGTATGGTTTCTGAACAGTAGCAGTCTGCGCCTTGTACCAAAGCCATGGGCTTGCCTTTGCTGAGGCAGTATTGGCCGCAGGCAGTCCATGTGTTCTTGGTTTTGTCGCCTTTGACCTTGACGACTGGGTCGGCTGTGTCTGACAGGCCGCGATAACACCCACGGTGGGTACGTTTTCCTGCACGCGGTGGCAAGTTGGGTGGATTATTCGTGAAGCCTTCAGTAAGACCGAGAACTGAAATAAGTAAAAAAGCTATCTTGATAAATTGAACCATCATGGATGAATTGGAGCGGAACACAAGGCGATGTTTTGGTCGTTCACTGTGACAGATGGAAAAAAGAAATTGAAGAGAAGGAGGCTGACGGGTCAGCAAACAGGAGACGCACCGCATTCTTATCCGCGTAAAATGTCATGGCTGGTTCGACGACGTGCAGATGTTGGTTGTCTTGAAACACCGTTGGTTGTGTTGTTGGTGCTGAGCCCCAGTATATACCGGGATTGATCCATGTTATTTGGACGTCCTGGTGCTGATCAGCGCCAAAAGGCATGAGCGCACTTCGTCTTTGCCAATCAGAGTTCTCAAAATTTATGGTTCAATTAAAGTCTAACACAGGATGTAATTCCCGCACTCCGCGTTCTATTTATGCTGAATTGCTTGTCTGATTGTCAGTCGCGACATCTACCAAGGAAACCAATGGCGCACAAGATCAAGTCAGAGTTCATATAGTAGAAGTCCGCAGAATAGGCGTCGGTTCCTGAACAAATTTTGATATCTTTTTATCGTCCATCGATCTGTTCATATTTATCAAGAGGAAGTAGTCGTTGGGGCGGGGTGAGTCGCGTCGTTTTGTCTCTCTGTACTTCACGAAAGCCAGCACTTCTTTCGGTCTGTAAACTGTCGATAAGTCCTGTAACTTGCGCGAGCCTTTGTAGATCAGGTGGGGGTTGAAAACATACTCGTATGATGCTATAGTCTGTGAACTGCTGTAAAGAGTCAATCGTCAATCGATAAAACATCAAAGGGGGGACCGAAAGAGATTTTGAGGAGTAAAGGCTGTTCAGATGGACATTTGAACACCCGTACTGTTTATATGGGCGTTGACCGACACAGCTCGTCCCAAGGGTAGCGCGTAAGCTGTTTAACTACCAGGGTCGACCTCGTCTTTAACCCTAAAGGGAGACTGTAGAGGTCCTGGTTAGCCTTGATATTGTGGTGCTTGATGCGTAACTCAAGATACATGGTCAACTAGGACACTCGACCAGATGTTCAGCATTAGGATTGTTTCAGAGACTGTGGCGATGGGCTTCTGATACTCACTGCGGCATAATTTGATTACTCTACATCAATTCGATTCCCACTTCGTGATCTAGAGGCATCTACGAGCAGCATTCACAAACATAGAGCACCTTTAACACTTTGATCAAGAGACATTTACTTTTATTTTTATCTTTTTTTGTATTTTATTATTTTCTGGTCTAAAAGATATTCCCTCCACTTCCAGTACCTCTTTTTCGGTCAGTTGTTCTTTTTTTGGTCAGGTTTTATATTTTTTGCCTTTTCTTCTGTTTTCGCTTTTAGTATCAGAAATCCTCGCCTTTGTTATGTGCCTGTCAGTGAGGTCTTTGCTGATGTTGCATCAGTTTTGGGTTGCCCCTTTTTTTTTACGGTTTTTAAATTTTCGTCTTTTGTTAGTTTGTTTTTCCTTTCATGCTGTCAAGTCGCGGTTGGTATCTTCATCCGAGTCGGGCCTCTGCCATCTTCGTTCTTGATACACCGTCACCTTTCTGTGCCATAACATACCAACTCTACGTCTTCCATCTCTACCAGGCGTTGAGTCCTTAGTTGAAGGGGGGATTGGGAGTAATGTACGGCATACCCTGGCTGACACAAAACAGATACATTTCGTATTCCTCCATGCATGCGTCGCAGCTGGTCCAGTTGCTGTTGTAAGTGCGGTATTCCTCACTAGGGCGTCGATGAGCTCGATGGCCCCGGACACGATTCTGTCTGCACTTCACCAGCTCATCATGACCTCCAGTTCGCGCACCGCATCGTCGGCAGTAGAGTGTGACATGGACGACGGTACACATGATTGCGTTTTATACAATAAGCCGAACTGGTTGAAGGTAGATCAAGTGTTGGTTGGAGAGTGTAATGTATAGAGAGGGGGCAAGTTGTTAATAGAAGGCAAAGTAAAGTGTTCGTTGAGAAGAAAGAAAAGAGGAATGAAAGCCCTGGGAATTCGAAATCAATAAATAGCCGTAACTCTAAATTTCCACTGTCATCCTGAGATGAGGATAGTGATTGACACTGTTAGAGGAGACAGTGACTGCTATCCCAATATGGCTAACAGATGCTGCCAGTGCTGGTACCGAAGAGGACGAGAAGCGACTGTTGATATGAACATCGGCACTTGCGATCCACAGACGGAAGTTAAACATAAGTAACTTCACTGGTCTATCAGAGTAGCCCGTTACTCCCTTCAGGTTCCCAAGAGCGTTCTCCGACGTGATAAACAAACTGCAGAGAACTGGAGGTAGGTGATCGCTCCAACTCGCTTGTCCATTCACAGACCGACTCAAGCATTGTAGCCATTTGTACCTGCCTAACCCGTCATGAACTTAAGCTTTGCAATATACTGCATGTATTAGACCCTGGCACGATAAACAGTTGCCCAATAGGTAGACGGTCTCCTTATAGCCCTAAAGGGACAGCTCTATCAACCACACCAACTTCCACCACACGCTTCTCACCCGATCTCTATCAGTGTCCAGACTAAGAAGTACAGAGGTAATTGGAATCAGATGGCAGATGGCAGTACAGTATGCTATGCGTTAGCGCCAGTTAAAGTCGCTTGCGGCCGACGATATATCAGACTTTCCATGCATCCAAGAGATGACGATGTTACGTGGCGTGTGAAGTTTCAAAGGCGGTTGGAGGGTACGAACTTTCATATCCAATAAGCTTCTGTACTTCTGAGAAAGGTTATCTACGGGTATATATATGTCTAAAAATATATGCTAGTATTTACTAATTAGTATAAGTTATAATAGTAATAATAGAAACTATTTTAAGTATAATATCTTATATAGCTTATGAAACATATTTTAAAATATTTTAATAATTATTTAATTCACTATTTTATTTTAAAATAACTAAAAGCTTAAACTTTAAGATAATTATAAAGGTAAATTAATTTTTAAGGTAACTAGATAATATAAGAGAGACTATGATTTGTTTACCGTTGTCGTTGAGGGATGAATTATTCAGCCGGATCAATTCCAGGAGTGAGTT
>JABEVY010000278.1:0-12877 GCA_013364935.1 Fusarium anthophilum | reverse complement strand
TAAATATTAATTAAAAAGTTATAAGTCTTTTTAAAATAATTTCTATAGTAATTTAGTACTAATTCCTTTCATAAAGGCCTTCTTGTACCCTGCTTATACCCTTGTTATTACGTAAGAAAAGGTGGGTCCAGTACGCAATAGTAGCCCCCGCGCAGTTAAGGAAATACAGGACGGATTCTATTGACATTTAAGGATGTCTTGCATCCTTTAAGAGTTTCAATCCTTAAGTCAGTTGCCGCTCCCGATTGAAAGCAAGTAACCATTATAAGACCGAATACATTCATACCTAGTAAGACTCGTGTGTGCATCTGTCGCACCATGGCAACTCAGGACACAGATCAGATCTCTGTCCCTCTGGAAGTTTTGTTACGCAATGGTACGTTGGACTTTCTTAGAGGTGAGACGGCCGGCTGATGTAAGAAACCAGGAACCTGGATCAAAACGACCTTCAAATTCTCTCGCGCTGCATTGGATAGCTGCATCATACACGGCCACCAGGAGCAGCATGCAGTCGAGATCACTCACCAATGCCCGAGCCGGCTCTCACTGTACCAAGACCTGCAGGGCATGGTGCCTACCCTTCTCCGCAAGTACGACATTTACTGGTTCCAGACTCTGAACAAGGACAAGAGTCTTGAAGGCACCTGTATCTTCCCCGGAGCTCGGCTGAAAATGAACAACCTCACCGATAAAGACTCCTCGGTCGAGTTTGGACTTTGTTTCCCTCGCTCGGCCTTTGTCTTGGAGAGAGAGTGCTTCGACATTACAGATATCCCCGAAATATATATTTTCGATGTCCACCCTCGCGTCCGGCGCCAGCCTTCGGACAGTGAGCGTTTGCTGATCAACCGGGCTGGCTGGGAAGTTCTGTACTTTTTTCGAACCTTTCATGGAGGGGATCTGACGTATACGGATCTCAAGGCCGAGGTGTGCGAACAGCTCGCCATCACGGATCAGAGGCGCGTCGCGCTTTCTTCGGGTCCGTTCTCCTGGGGATCAGACTTTGTCGAGGACCGGTTCGGGTTCTACAATACCTATTTCGCACAGGACCTTAACTCTAATCCGCGACCGATGAAGACCACCAGCGGTGCCGCGTTGATCGAGGTGAGGGAAACTGGCGCTCAATTAGCGTGAAGGGGCAAGTTGCTCTGACATGGGTTCGCCGGAAGCGTTACCCCGAGTGTTGTGCTGTGATGTGCTATACACCTCACGTCCATACGGGATACGTCACCCGCCCCGCTTTTACCCACTAATTTTAAGGGTAGCAGGGTGGAGCAGTGGTCACAAGCCTCATTCGGGTGGGGTAAGGTGGGGTAGGTAGTGCCCGGACAGCCCGTTTGTTCGTTCAGCAACACCCCACGGGATGCGTTAAATACAGGCAACAAGCTGAACTGACCCCAAATCCAGCATCCACGCTTTGAGAAACCCGGAATCCATGTGTCCATGTTTCCTCCAGCAGGAACAGGAGCACCAGAAGTCACCTGCAGCACGGCACGACCCCGGATTTCAACCTCTTCATGCCCTCCTCAGGTACCCCAGGTAGCACGAACAAACGTCACCAATGTAGGGTATGTAAAAATGCCTTTCGGCGTAGAGAACACCTGACTCGCCATGTGCGACGCCATACCCTGGAACGCCCTTACCAGTGTTCCTTGTGCAAGCTGCAGTTCTCGCGCAAGGAAACGCACGATCGCCATCAACGTGTGCAGCATCAGATAGACCGAGATGCAGTCCTCTTGCCTCACATTGTCGGTCCGCTGGGCCAACCCGACTGGCGTTCCATCATCCCCCGTAGCCCAGTCGCCGGTCGCTTGTCTGCGTCGTCTGATGCCGAAACAGACGCGAACTCCACGGCCGCTCCTGGGGCCATCGCTGAAGTGCCCAACAACGGCAGCGGCCCTCTTCCCCAGCCCGTGATATCAGGGCATGTTGAGTCTCAGGCGACCCCGGTGCAGCCATCACTCGTTCCAGGAGGCTGGTTCTCCCCTCAAAGAGAACTCTCGACACCGGACATCACGCTCACTTCCTTGTTCGCGCCTCCTTCAGAGGACCAGCTTCGTGTTATCAACCATATGAGAAACCTGATGTTGGAAGAGGTCGTGCCCCCTGGCATGTAAGGCCTCTCTCGTCTCTTCTGCCACATTCGGACTCGGCCCCAGTGTCCCCTACTTGCTACCTTACCTTACTAACCAATCGATTGCCCTACCTAGTTACCTGGAACCCGAGTTCCCCAGCTGCGTCACGCTTGATACGTATCAAAAGATGTTCTTTACGGCTCCAGGCCGCAACTTGCCCTTTATACATGACAGTGTCTCGATCGTAGAGAATGCCCCAGGTGAGTACGGTTAGGACCTCACCGTCGTTACGTCAACAACCACAACGGGAACCCTTCGCTGATGATCCCAACCCAAACTCAGCTGTCAATCTGGCGCTGCTGGGAGCTGGTGCAGCCTATTGTGGTAATTGGAAGGAATCCATGAGACTATTTTATGCCTCCCGCCGCCTTGTATCCTCCCATGTGTGTAAATGAAATGCCCAAAGGAACATCTGCATCTCGCGTGCAGTCAAAATCGCTGACATCCCTTTGCAGTTGGAGGCTCATAGAGTCAAGAACATACCGTCATGGATCCTTGATACTCTCACCATTAACACTGTTTTCGGCCTGCCTGGTGGAGAGGATCCGTCCTATAAAATCATTCAAGGTCACTTGCGGACTATCTTCTGGGTGGCAATCCAAGTTGAACCCCCGCCGACATGGCCCGCGCCCGCCGGACACAGGACACTGACCGTGGAAGAGGAATGGCAATTGTTCACCCGTTACGAGGGATACAAACGGTAAGTGAAATGATTGGCTCCAATAGCGTTCGCCGCTCATTCTCTCTCTAGTTCTCTGTGGTGTATGTTCATCGCTGTTGGCTTGTGGTCCGTTGCGTTTCTTCCATTTCCAGCCTGCGAACCCCTCAAATACGTTGCTTTGGACTTGCCATACATGGAATCGTTGTGGCTAGCCCCGTCTGCTCAAGAGTGGAAGACTTTGTCTCTGACAACCTGCAAGCCTCCAAGACTTGCTACCGTTATCAAAGACCTCTCCTCAGGGAAGCAATATCCCTGCGATGGCTTAGCTTCTTTGTGTCTGCTTGCTGGGATCTTGCTGTGGCAACAAAAGATCTCTGCTGCCTCAAAGAACACCTGCAATGAAGACACACGAATGGCGCTGAGTATGTGGCAGCTGAGTTATACTGCTAGCAGCTCAGCGAATACTGCTATTAACCTGATTGCGTTTCCCGCTTTGGCCTACATCTACACCTCGTTGGAGGTCAGCTGTGTTGATGTAATGGCTTGTTTTTGCGAATGCCAATTTACCGAGATGCGGAAAATCCTCCGGGGTGGTGGGCTTCGGGAAGCCGGCCAGCATGCGTGTCGAGCTATCATGCCATGGGCAGATTGCCACAGAAATCGAACGTCCATGGTTTTCGTTCCTTGTGGTAAGTAACCTGAGCTCTTTTGATCTGAAATCTCCGCGAAATACGTTCTCTCGGGCTTTCAAACTTACCGTAGAACGTCCATTCCATACTCTATAAGAGTGTAGCTGATATACTTCTAGCGATTGTAATTTTCGAAGCCGTCATCATGTTACAAGAGCAGAAGGAATCCGACCCTTCTGCAGAAAGGATCTTAGATATGCTATACGATACGCTCGGTCTATCTTCCGTCGATGTTGGAATATCTAACCTCTGGCTTGTATTACAAAGGCGTATCTTCAGCGGTCCAGGTAAAAATAGAGCATCACGCTCCTCTCTATTTTTTTATTTTTTTTTGGACTTGCTAACCCTCTTATCTAGTAACCCGTTCCTTATTGAATTCTCTGAGTGCGTACTCGAAATACATTTCAGATACGACAAACTGTCCGGATCCCACACTCGTCATGCTCACCCTTGACCCTTCGTCGGCATGGGAACTCGCACTTGCCTTGAGCTGAAGAAAAGTGCTGACATCCTTATAACTTCCCATCAGGCTCCATGACCTCAACTTCCCGACTAGGGTTGTTAAGTGATGACCAAAGCCATGAAGGGCTCGCCGAATCAACAGTGGCTTCTTCAAAGAGTAGTTGAGCGGACGAGCTCCATCGATCGGCAATGGCACTCTATTCATGCCAGCAACCAGATGTATGCCTTCAACTCCTATCAACGAGGATTTACGTCCGCTTTCCCAAGGATGTGCCCCTAATCGTCCCTGGTATTTATTACTGGCTTGTGGTATAAAGGGAACCCACATTGCCAACCCACTTATTATGTTATTCTGGTTATCTTCGGGGCAAGGGAGCGAACCCGCTACGATTTGTCCTCAGAGGTGACCCAGCTAGGGTCTAGGACTCAAAGAGCAAGGAGCAAGGAGAAGGGTAAATGAATATATAATGGCCCTTTAATGAGCCTGGTCGATAGCTAAGCTACGTACCAAGTGCAGGAGGCTGGGCTGAGAATCCTGATTGGCTCGGGCGGATTAGACCTGGGAGAGGGACCCTGACCACACATCTGGGCAATCTCACACTCACTCAAGAAACATGCCGGAGTCAATCACGTTGTTTGCAATAATTCGTGACTCCTTGTGTAAGATCGGCCTTTCTGGCCCGGATCACGCAATGATGCGGATAAACTTAGGTTCAATGCCGGCATCGACAATCCATACCCTACGTGATGCCACGCTCATGCTTGTCCACGCATGAACCGAACTCTTTTCTGCAATGTCGACGCCTGTCATATCTCTGAAGCTGCCTCACTAGCCTTGCCTGCACGTGCCTCCGCTTCATGGGCCGAACGATCTAGGACCATGGGGGTAGTCCAACACACTACCGTTGAGAATCTCTATTTCGTATATAATGTATAGAGCGACTAGAAAGCAGTAGCTATTCGAGATACCCGTTGTCCCTGCTCGAAACTTCGAACCCTGTCTAATGCTTGCGCCGCATCCTCTGTTCCCGTTCTCATTACCAACCAGCCCGTAGAGTGCCTTGAAGCTAAGGCGATTTCACATGGAGAGCGTAGCCCTGTTTCTTCTCGTCGATGAGCTCGGGCTTCAGCTCCAAGGCCGGGATGCTGTATTCGCCAAAGTTCTGTTTTCGGTATGGAATAGGTTGTGCAGTTGGAATTTCAGTCAGACGCTGGTGTAGATCGGCCGAGAGCTTCTTGAAAGTATCGGCGTCGACTCGGTCAGACCGAAAGGTGATGAAGGATGGAAGAACCTCAAATCCGGTGTAGAATAAGGTTCCGTGGTTGATCGGCCACAACATATCATCAACGGGTCCATTGATGCCCGTAGGACTGTAATGCTCTTTCATACCCCCGATGTTCACCACGGCCAATGCGCGCTTCCCCATACACCTGCCTTCACCGTACCTGTTGTCCCAACGGGTGCTGGTATACTCGCCAGTCCGGTACCCATAACCGGCCGTGTAGATGCGCTCAAACCATCCCTTCAGCATTGCTGGCATACCGAACCACCAAATGGGGAAGACCAAGATCAGAGTATCTGCCCAGTCGAGCTTCTCCTGCTCGGCAAGTATGTCGGCGCTGAGGTTTCCAGCCTTGTAGGCGTCGTATGAGTCGTACACTACTCGCAATGGCTTTTCGGGAGCCATGGCTGGGAAATCGCTGCGATCGACTGTTGCTTTGAACCCCATTTGATAGAGATCTGACGTGCGGACCTCATGACCATCATTTGTCAGATGAGTGATAGCCTCCTTGAACAATGACGCGGAAAGAGATGTTGGCTCTGGATGAGCGAGGACTAAGAGAGCACGCATGTCGAATGGTTGAAGGACTTTCCCTTGAAATCCTGGTGTAGTGATAGTGAGGTGCAGCTAATGGCTAAATCCGGAGCGTGTTATAATAAAATCAGGTGGCTGCAGACGTCGAGATGTATCAAGGGCGCTGAAGAATATGTCCTGGCCTCGATATATGTAGACTTTACATCACCGGTCGGGATAACATAAGAAACACGGAAGAATCCAGGCCCACGGCATTATTAAATGCTATACTCAATCGTCGGCAGTTGTAAAAAATATCTGTGGATGCTGGAACCACATTAAAATCGGTGCAGGTCCAACTAAGAGCGATACTAAGCGGTCCCGATGTATGTCGAAGCTACCAATGAAGATTGATCAGCCGGATTTTCGGAATGAATCATGTCCCCGAGCTCGGGTTCAAGGAACAACATTTACCTAGAGACCTTAGCTTAGCTTGGGGCGGCTGAGTGATAGTCGACCCCAAATATGGAGTACTACAACTAACTATATATGGAGTACCTTACTGGTGGAGTTCCAGACAATAGTGGATTGGCTGGCTGGTCTAGCAAATCTTGTTGACGCGTCTCGAGCTAACTCAAAAAAAGCTGTACTGAATCCAAGGCTCAAAGCATATACGTGGTAACTTACTAATATATAATAGGTAAGTTAGTGTTATTCCAGGTTAAAGTATCCCTGGTCAAGGTTCCTCACGGTTACCCCGGGCAGATCAACAAACACGCCACTTATTAGGTGTTTATATAAGAGGAAATAGGGCCGTCGATCTGGCCGGCTTCTCCATCTACATTCCCTGAATAAACAGCTGTACATTGCAACTATGTCAAGCCATTCTAAACCGTCACCCGAGCAAGGCCTTCGTTATGATGGTCAGGTCGCTATCATCACCGGGGCAGGCGCCGGCATGGGTCAGGCACACGCAATTTTACTGGCACAGCGAGGTGCACGTGTGATCGTCAATGATCTATACCAAGAGACCGCCCAGGAAACTGTCAATACTATCCAGTCCTCCGCAAATACTGCCTTGGCGGTGGCGGGCAATATTGGTGACCCAGCAGTGGCGGCGAAGATTGTCGAGACAGCCATTGAAGCATACGGAAGAATTGACATTCTAGTCAACAACGCTGGCATCGAGATTAAAAAGAACTTTGGCGACTTCTCCCTGGAGGAATTCCGACGAGTCATGGATGTCCATGTCCTAGGCTCGTGGGCCCTCACGAGCCTATGCTGGCCGTACATGAAGAAACAAGGATACGGCCGGATTGTCGTCGTGTCCTCGAGTTCACTGTTTGGCATGGATAGTAACTCTGCTTATGTGACCGCCAAGGGAGCGCTATTCGGTCTCATGAAGTCGCTTTATTTCGAAGGCAAACCTCTTGGAATCCAGGTGAACGCCCTTGCGCCGATTGCTCTTACCAACATGGCGAAACAAATGATAGGCGAAGATGATGTGGCACAGATTGAGTATTTGAGTGCAGCCTTCCCGGCTTGGGCGACATCACCTGTTCTCGCGTGGTTGGTTCACAAAGACTGTGGCCTGTCTGGTGAGATGATCACTTCTTACGGGCGCAACTTTGGTCGCATCTTTCTCGCAGAGACCAAGGGGGCCAGTGTACCCAAAGGCGACTGGGCACCGGAGGTCGTGCGGGATCACATGAACAAGGCTCTGGACGAGCGTAACTATATACGAGCCGCATCAACGGAGGAGGTCGTTAAAACACTCATGGCAATGCGTGCGACTTCAGAGGAGGGGCTCAAGAACATAGAACTTTAGACTCAATACTTTTGCTTTGATACGGGATAAGCCACGTTGAAGAAGTGAAGTTAAATATTATGTGTTATCAAGGCATAAGATATGAATGCACCTCTTGACGTGGGTACACTTTTGCCCAGATTAGTAGTATCTAGTTGTAACATTCTGAAGACGGCTGATGGTGTGGAGTGCATTTTAGCACGGGTTTGACAGCGCTGGACGACTTCTGGACTTGTTTGAAACTAATTGACTTTGACCAGGGGACAGGGCGACGGTCGAATTGATGCTCGATGCATAGCGCGCCCTTCAGTGATGCATTGCTTCGGGATGAGGCGAGGCCTTTAGCCAACAACCTAAGGAGAGGGCTACCCCATCTGTGTATGCCACAACACGTAAGTACCATAGGCTGGGTGATGTGATGTATCATAAAATCGAGAGGAAATATAACTTAGATTCAGACCTGGAATTAGAGGTACCACCCGGGTGGGGTAGGGCCTCTCCCAAACTTGTGATTCCAACTTATTATTGCGACTCGTTATTCCTAAAAAGTTTAACTATGTGCAGGTGGGGGAGGTCGTGCACACTGCTGAAGGTACTTACTAATGAACAAGCTCTGTATCCCAGAACCCCAGGACCTGTCCATGTCTGAGTTGGACTACATAGATACGCATCTATCTAAAGGCACTCTACCCTCTAGTTGCGCCGTGTATACCTCCAGATTTAGAACTGGGCTGGAAGGTAACTAAGTATCCACCGAGGCTACGATAGTGCGACTTGGCCTAGAGCAACACAAGACTTCATAGGATCATACATCAGCCTTGCAACTTGCCCTGAATCTCGCCTTGCATATTGATTTGCACATCGATACAAGGCTCTACCAAAATAAACATGACGAGAACGCCACTATGGACGCCGTGCAACGTGCAGTCTACCAATATGGACAGATTTCGTCGGCATGTCAATGCAAAAAATACGCTGAACTTGGAAACATACCACGACCTACATGCCTGGTCCACGGATTCCTCGACTCTGGATGATTTCTGGACCGATGCACTTGAATTCTTGGGGATCAAGAGTCCCCTACCTTCTGGTTCTGCAATATGCTACAAGGTGGACTGACCTGTCCCTCAGTGTTCCTTGTCAGCTGCTTACTTTCAACAGCCGGACAAATTGTTTCCTCCAGTTCAGTTCTTCCCGAATGTTCGCCTGAACTTGGCCGAGTTCCTCCTTCGCCGAGCGAGTATCAAGGACGTCGCCAATGAGACTGCAGTTATTGCTGTACGCGAGGCGCAGCCAACACCGCAACGCGTGACTTGGGGAGACCTACGAGAACGAGTGCGTCATGTCTATGATGCCATGTTGAATTGTGGTGTCCAAGAGGGTGATCAGGTTGCAGCCGTCATTTGCAACTCTATTGATGCAATGGCTATATGTCTGGCAACGCTCGCTCTGGGAGCAGTGTACTCGTCAACCTCTCCAGACATGGGCACGGATGCAATCATCCAACGTTTTGGCCAAATTTCGCCCAAGATGGTTTTTACGGAGAGTAGCTACACTTACGGCGGGCAGAATATCTCTCTCGTTGACCGCATCAAAACATGGACACCGAAACTACGAAGCAATACCGAAAATACCTGCCAAATAGTAATCTTACCGCACCAGGACACATATCCACGCGAAGCTGTCGAAGCAATCACTTGGGATGACTTCCTATTACTCGGTTCAGGGCAAGATCTCCAGTTCAAGCAGCTTCCTTTTTCGTCGCCAGCTTTCATCCTGTACACATCTGGAACGGTTCGTCGTGTCGATTTTCTCCCCAGTTCGAGGCAATTCTAATTCTCAAACAGACAGGCTTGCCTAAATGTGTCATACACAGCGCGGGGGTATGCGTAACCACAACAATCCCATGCTCATCTCAAGGGCTTACACGGAAAGCTGACATGACATGTACAGGCGGCTGCACTGAAGGTCTTAGTCGACCAGCAGCTTCATAATGATGTGCGTCCTGATGATGTGGTACTACAGTACACCACGGTTAGTGTGAGCCTGATACCTACACCTTCGCATAAACTCTAAAATCTTGAGAACAGACAGCGTGGGTGATGTGGGTGTTCAACTTCATCCTTTTAGGTTCTGGAGCAACCATCGTCCTCTATGACGGTTCCCCTTTTCATCCCAAACCAGGACATCTCTTGCAGATGATTGAAGATTTCGGGTGAGTGAATGGTTGAGACAAAAAGACAAAGAACCTTGACCCCAGCACGCACAACAGAAATTATCAGCAGGTTTATTAGGCTAACTAAGGGCAAGGGTAACTGTGTTTGGCACTTCTCCACGATATTTATCTGAAATTCAGAGTCGACACATTATACCACGTATGTAACCTCGTATTCTTCTCTTCCATAACGCGACTGTTGTTTCTCACAGGGGGGGCGCTCATAGTTTGGCAGGGAAACGTTTCGGCATAACGAAACTTAGAACGGTCACTTCTACAGGCTCGGCTTTGCCAGCAAGTCAATATGAATGGTTCTACAAGATCGGCTTTCACCCACACACGCATCTGATTTCCATGTGCGGTGGTACAGATCTTCTAGGTTGCTGTAAGTGCTACTTCCCACTCGGGTTCTGCTGAGATCTCTCAAAGACTTACTGACGCGTCGGAGTAGTTGTAGGCGGAACTCCGACATTGCCAGTGTATGCCGGCGAGATCCAGGCAAAGGCCCTTGGTATGGCAGTCGATGTCTTAGATGGAACGAGAGATGAGCCAGTCTCGGTCGCGAACCAGGGTCTAGAGGGGGAGCTAGTGTGTCGCCAGCCATTTCCAAGTCAGCCTATTGGTTTCTACGGTTCCGATGGACCTCGACGCTACCAAAAAGCCTACTTCGAAAGATATGGAGACTCGATCTGGCAGCAGGGAGATTTCGTACGAATCGTACCGGATACAAAGGGAATCATCATATATGGTCGATCGTGAGTACAACATTTGTGAAGACCTTCAACTTCCTACTCGCTAATGTCGTATGTTGTACACAGAGATGGTGTTCTCAATCCTTCCGGCATCAGGTTCGGTCCTGCGGATATTTACAGCGTCACTGAGCGTATACCCACCATCGCGGACGCAATCTGCGTCGGACGACAACTGGAGGTCGACATGGACGAAAAGGTGATACTATTTGTCAAGCTCTCGCCTGGCTTGAAATTACATCAAAGCCTGCAATTGCAAATTCGACAAACGATTGCCCAAAAGCTATCTCGAAGGCATGTGCCACGGTACATCTTCCAAGTCAAGGACATCCCCTGCACTGTCAACGGCAAAAGATGTGAGAGCCACGTCAAGAGCATCATGAACGGACGCCCCCCGCCAGCAGTGGTGACCATGGCGAACCCAGAATGCTTGAAGGAGTACGAGCACTACCATCAGCTTTTGTCAGGCGAGAAGCGACAGCCCGTTCAGCATGCGAAGCTTTAGTGGATACAGGCTAGGGAAAGGTAGGGAGAATTGTGCCGCGAAAATGGCCGGGGTCCTGATATTGCCAGGGTTCTGATTAACTACGTTAGGCTGTCGGGCAAGCAGGACTCGGTACAACAATAGAACTTATAAATTATAGACGGCGCGGTGATGTAAGTGGCAAAATTCACCATCGGCGACTCGACGAGGGAGTGTCAGTGTCAGGGGACGACTTGGAATTTTGTTAGTGAATGACCTTGCACTGTATACGCCAAGCCTCGACTTGACTGTGGACGGGTATTTAATCGTCGCCTCTGATATATGGTACAGCTCGAATAGCCACTGAAACGGGAATCACCATATGCGACTCTTTGTCCCTCTCTAACGCGCTCCTGCATCCCTGTTAATTCCAGGCACCAACCCACAAGACGCCAGCGCCTCTCGCAACGTACTCAACCCTACAGGTTTCGTAAGGAAAACATCAACACCACTTTCCAGAGCCTCTTGATGTATCCTATCAGACGACAGACCTGTGAGCGCCAAGACTACAACAGTACTTAACTGGCCCCGTCGTTCGTGTGCGCGGATCCTCCCCGTGGCTTCGAGACCATTCATAACCGGCATAGAAATATCCATCAGGATGCCGGTGAAGTAACTCTGATGTGCATATCTGCCAACCCACCAGTGGGCACGTCAGCTGTCTGCGCTGCTACACGAGCGCTTCCACCCACGGTCTTGACAGTAAGGAGCTGTTCGGAGTGTAGATTCTGAGTCCGAGTTGGCCCTGGGGGACGCTTCACCACAGAAACCGAAAGTTTGGACAACCCTGCCCATCGTTTAAATGCAAGCAGTAATGATCTTGCGAGAACCCGAGGCCCCAATCTACAGTATGAAAAAGGTTAGTAGAGTAATGTCGTGACAGTGGCTTGGAAAGGCTTTGTCAACTTACGGTTGAGAAACATACTCGAAGACCCGATCTTGCCCGGCATCCTTCTGTCGTGCCAAGAACCCTTATGCTACCAACGCATCCCGACAAAGAATGACATTTGGCAATTTCGCCAGCAAGGTGCCGTCAGTGAGGGAGCTAGGCCCGGCATCTTCTGACCAAAGGACGATGTCTGCAACTTTGTCCGGTCAGATACAATGTCGAGGTGGAGCCAGCGACGACAAATATCCTCCAGCAGTACACGCCCGTCCCTGCTCCAATCAGGGCCAAATCCCTGCAGGAGAATGCGGAGGTTGGTAAGCTCGTGTACTCGGCTCTCGAAGTCGGCATCATTATCTTCGCACTTTTCCGTATCCAAGGAGTTTCAGCGCTCATCATAAATCAACTCAATCAATCAATCACCCCAATCAAATCAATCAACTGATTTGTAAGTTGACATGATTTGATATAGTTAATATATGCCATGCTGTATCTGAACTGCATAAAAGGATTAAACCTGGACGTGCCCTTCCCTTAAAATCGAAATCCTGCAGTCTGGCGCTAAAGCTATCTAGTTACCAGACAGCAAGCCCTATGCTTTTTTACATACCCTAGTATCTCTATACTTTTCCTACAAAACCACTGTATTTAACCAGAAGCGCAAATACAGCAGCAGCCCCAAGCTTGTCTATGGCATTTATAACATCCTTTATAACTACGCTGGTAACCCTAACCTTCCAGGTGTTAACAAAAAGCCACCCATTGGGCCGTTTTGCAACTGGACACTACAGGTCAGAGAAGATGCCAACCCAGGATTGGATTCAAGAAGTGTAATAGCTAGGTATATTAGGTTTTATAGATATAATATAGTATTAAATAAGAGTAGTACTTTAAAATTGTACATTAAGTATATATAAGTTAAAAGAATTAAGGTAATATAATGTTATTATATAT
>JABEVY010000277.1:0-22406 GCA_013364935.1 Fusarium anthophilum | reverse complement strand
ACAAATGGCATTTGCCGAAGAGTAAATACTTTTAAAACAGAGACGTGTTCATCAAGCATCCTGATATCGTATTCACCATTGACAGACAATCGCATCGGACGCAACGCCGGTTGCTTTCTCACGCCTTTAGTGCTCGTGCCCTTCGGGAGGCCGCAAGTACGACTCAGAGGCACGCTAGGCTATTTATCCACCATATTAGCGAACGAGGCAGCCCAGGAACTGACGGCGTAGATATGTCGACTGCCTTCACCTGGCTTACGTTTGACATCATCGGTATGTTACATCAGCTGACACGAAATCAGTGCCAGATCTGGGAAGACTATAACAGTGCTGACGGGCAATAGGTGAATTAACATTCGGGGAATCGTTTGAATCAGTTGCGAATTGGGAGCCAGATACATATGTTGCACTCATCTTGCAATTTATAAAACACTTCACCATATTTCAGGCAGCTAAGCGACTTGGTATTTCGGAAGGCCTTCTGTCTCTGTTTATACCTGGAGATATTAAAGAAAGCATGGCGTCCCATGAAAGTCTGACAAAAGAAAAGGTCGCCCGTCGAATCAAGATGGGCGACTTCAACCAGCGCAGGGACTTCTTCGCGCACATTCTTAGCGACGGCGGCTTCAACCATGATCATCTCGCAGAGCAGGCTAAGATATTGCTATTGGATGGGTCTGAAACGACGGCCACCTTCTTAGCGGGTGTCACATATCTGCTTTTGAAATCTCCAACTGCACTGGCGAAGCTGCAGTGTGAGGTACGATCTTTTTTTGCCTCACTTGATGAAATCAGAGGGGATTCATTAGACAAGCTGCCTTATCTCCGCGCTTCCATCGAAGAAGGTCTTCGTCTTTTTCCTCCTGTACCACTTGGTCTTCCGCGAACTTGTCCTGGGGCAATGGTTGACGGATGGTACGTTCCTTCTGGCACTGAAGTGTCTGTGGACAACTTTGTTATGTCCCACGATGCGAAGTCTTTCCCAGAGCCTGATGAGTTCCGTCCTGAACGCTGGCTTGAAGGTCAGACAGGAAATAACAAGGAGGCCAGCCGTCCATTCTCTATTGGCTCTCGTGCTTGTTTAGGTGTCAATCTCGCCTATCTCGAAGCGAGTCTGATTCTCGCCACTATGGTATACTCCTTTGACTGGGAACTTGTTGATGAGAGCCTACACTGGTTTGGACAGGTCGAATTGATGTCGTTCTGGAAGAAGCCGCAATTACTCATCCGCTACCATCCTCCTGGTTCTTTCCACGGTGTTTGACAGTATTTATCGACAGCCATATTAACCTAAACTCAATTGAGTCAAAATCTTGATTTTATGGTTTACCCATAACCCTTGCCTCAGTACGCAGTTTTCTGCTGGAGAAATAATTGAATGGCCATTCTTATTAATACAAATGCTAAAGAGAAGAGTTTCCGGTGTCTCTTCCAGCTCACTTAGGTGTTGTTTAATTTTGAACCCATAAAGCAACAAGAAAACCCCTCAACCATAACAGGGAACTTTTCCATTCTTTACTATCTGTGTTTAACATGATACTAAGCCCCTCAACTGGTGAACTAATTAGCGCCAGCGAGAATAATATTGATAATCTCCTCGTGACGATGTAATAAGGCTAGCTGTAGAGCTGTTGCGCGTCCTCCTCTTTGTGTACTAGCCTCAGCGCCCTCGTTGAGAAGTAGTTGAACTACGTGTGTATGGCCTCCCGATGCCGCGAGGCAAAGAGCTTTGTTTAGTATTAGTTGAATTGTGTTCTTATCCCGCAGGTCATAGGAACTACGCTGACACTCCAGAGCAACGATGGCTTTTCTGGCTGTGGTTATCATTCCCTTTCTTACGGCCCAAAGGAGGCTAACAGGACTGCTGCTCTTTGTATCCCGATAGTATAAAATGTCTTCGAGTATAGGATAGATTTGCCTGCTAGTGCGAGTCAAAGTGACAAGGTCTTTCGCTTCAAGGAAAGCAGCAAGTTCGATGAAAATCTCTGGCGGTAGGGCCAAGAGCGCCATCTAGTTCTCGTTGGATGCCTCAAAGGGTGATCAGGATGGGATGTTTGGTGGAAAATATGATGTCGAATATAGCTTGATCCTCCAGAATATTGATTGTTGTGAGGGTGATAGTTTTCCCTATGTGATAGAGTAACTTAAAAGGGATATAAGTAATAAAAACAGAACTCTACTATCGATTACGAAAAAAGGCCCGAAAGTGCTAGAAGATTGAGTCACAAAAGGATCCTGGAAGCCATGTCGGTTATTGGTGTGAAACTTTATATGCGTTGGGATACCGGGAGGACATAAAGCTATAGAACTACTTACTGAGGCGTGTTAGCCAGGTTAACAGGATAGTGCGAAACATCGATAGAGAGCAAATGTGCAAACGTCAAATATTAGAGGTTGTCGACATCGTGACGCCTCTACGCCTACATCAGAGAAACGCCGATCCAGTTTGCAAGATACATTGCAGTATGGGGATGAATATGGCACTAGTCATTTGCATCTACTGACAAGAGCCTGAGCCTGATGGAGACGCTTTCCGAAGATAGACACCATAGGAGAGCTGAACGCACTATACTCATCATATTCATCGAAGCTCAATCACGTTATTTCCGTTAAGGAGTACAATAGAGAAACATGTTATAGCTAGTGCTATAGCGTGTTCACAAACATTTCCTCCGCGATATAGATCCAAAAAGTACCACAATAGACGCGAAAAGACTATTTTTCAACTGTGACTTGTCTATTGTTGTCCAGTGACTACACAGATTTAGACTAGCATGTTCGCATATCCATACTACATCCGCTTTATCGTGAGAACTCATAAAATAAAGAGTACAAGAATATAGCCTCTGGTAATTGGGTCTGTTCAGCTACTACTACGCCAACGAACGATACTTATTGCCGTGAACTGCATGTCAGGCTTTCTCAAGCTTTCTGTTAAGTAAGGCTATTATCAGATCGGCTAGAGACTTCTCACCTTACATGTATCACAAACACAGCTACTTCCTCTCATGGATCTTCTTCATCGTACCGCTGGTTTTCCTCGTTCTACCAAATCCTTTAGAAACAACCCAGTGCTCGTTTTTAAATGTAGCGTACTCAGCTTGCTGGTTCCTAGCTCCACACTAACTCATGGTTTAGGTAACAAATACAGCAGCGTTTTCAGTTGTGAACATAACCACTGAAACAATGACAATGAGACCTGACTTTGAACTTCGTCAGTTTCTGTGTATACATACTGATGGGACTGGGATTTACTCGATCAATGGCGAAGTATCCCGCAAACCACTGGCTACCATCCGCTTGTCACCATCGGACCGTGAAGGCCCTCGCAAACGCGTAGAAAACATATCTATAGCTACTAAATGGTTATTCATACTTCTCCTGGCTAGCTCTAGCGCCTGGTGGGTTCTATCTCCGATATCTTCAGACATTTTAGTTGTTAGATGGGGCTTATGGGCTTTATTCATGATGGAAGCAATTGCCATAATCATTTGTGTGGTCATAGCGAGAAACGAAGCACAAACCTTCTCGTTCACGACAGGAAACAGTCTGTATTATACGGATCGGTGTTCTACTCTTCTATACCGATTTTATGTATACTTCTTGGCATTACGATCTGGGACATCAGTCAAAGCAAGCTGCCACCTTTTCGTGCCCTGCCATACCAAAGATACGAACACAGAGGAAGTAGCAAGCGTTCAGTCCTATCTGCAGCAAAGGAGCGTATTGTCATACCTTGGATTTTCCTGTGTTACTTGCTTCGAACTGGAACATCAACTCGAAGCCTTTAGTCGTTGAAGTTACATCTTAGCTGTGAAAACAGTCTGAAGCTCAAAGTTTCATAGTGTATAGTATTTCTGTGTTTTGCATTTAAGGACAACACGGGAAGGTTTATATCCATATTGGTAAATTTAAAACTACAAAAGTTATTACAGCATATGTTTGATCTTCTTACCCTAGTACTCAGGAAATATATCACGCTATTGATACTGCATGAAATACCCGAGGCTCTTAGAGAATGCTTCTACTGAGCATCAATAGTAGGATATATAACCCAGAAAACCTGGCTCCCCTTCAATCTGGATACCGTGCGCATTAACACCAACGGTGCACAGCACTACAAGAACCTGTCGAAAGATATCTGGGCAAAAAGGTCCTTCAAAAAGGTCTATCAATGTCTTGGTCTACGACTGTCTTATAACATAGTTCAGAAAATAGACATGTGCTAGTGAAGCCTATACGGGTTCCGTGAAGGCAATTTTCCGGGGCAGTGAAAAGGTATATCTATCCTTCGTTTTGTCAATAATATGCGTTAGTATGGGAATATCCTCACTCTGGGGTTGATCGCTTTGGATGGCAAGCATGTCACTGCTAGCGTTTTGCTACTGTATTAGGCGACATGTGGGGCATGTAGTGCGTATAACACTGCCCTCTGCGTTTCCAATAATTTTACACGCCAGTCGCCATTGCGAAGCAAGAGATATTATGCCTTTAGTATAGGAAGGTAGGCTTGAGTCCTGAACATACCCCAAGTGCGATGAAGAAATACAATTCCCTGCATTGGATGGCCGGGAAAACCAGCAGTGATGATCGAGCGTAGCGTATGTCTCTCAAGGAATCATCTTTCCCTCCCACAGGGATATTTATTTCGAGTCTAGACTGCTCTAGATGTGATTTCGCAAAAGGTGACTATGTAAGAATAACTGGGAATCGGTATGCTTAAACGAATATTGATTGGCCTCTTGGAAACAGGCTCTTGCCTCTTTCTCCGGTTCCTGCCGTGCTTCACACAAACCTAGCTTGTCTGGAACTAAACTAGTTCCGAGTCAAATTTGCATTCATTAAATGGTCTGGACCCGATCCTCATGTATTATTGACTGTATGTCACCTGTGACGACTTTAAAAAGTGTCGTTTGTGTATATCAGTCATCATTGTGTAGATGCATCACTGGGCTACCTGATCCGGGCCTGCTACGAAATTACAGGAATGCTAGCCCATCATATTCACGAAGGAATTAGACAAACCCAATGCAAAGACAGTGCAAGATCCCGGAAGCAACGCACATAATTGGACACAGATCTTACTCTATGGGACGGAATACAAGTCGCAGACGCTCAAGAGAGTCGTTTGCCAAATCTGGCGCAAACGGTCTTCCATCCATTTATGAGTATGTTGGGATACTATACATTGAACCAAAGACTGAACTACTATAATCAGCTCGTTCAATCTCGAAACTAGTCGATTTTTCCTGTCATGCAATAGTCTTCGTGCAAGTAATAATGACAAAACATTTCCGTTTGAGACGCAATAAGTATCGCTTCAATTTTCGTTGCTCTCCTTTAACGTGGTAATGACATCGTACTACTCAGTTTTCTTTGCGCTAGCATGATGTTTTCTGTGACAACATTGATTCGGAATTCCGGCAGTTGATCGAATCGTCTTGTTTCTTACACAAATGATCCTAAGGGGGTTCTATTATAAGAAAAGTCTTACGGGAGTGGAAATCTTACTAAACTGGCCAGGGTAGGTTGTTGGCGCTGTGTGACCTATGAAATAGGTGGGTCACAATGACTCCCCACCCAGCCGCATTCATCCTTCGTGACGTGTTTTATGTCATGAGCAACATGCTCCCGATACAGGGGTGAGTGGCGAATGACTCCATATACTTGTCTTACCACGACGAATATTGTTGAGAAGCAATATATGGATGCCTAGTGTAATACACAGTCGTCTGAGATTCCGTTTACAAACACTCGATCTTAGTCTATCAGCCGATTTTAATGAACAATCCAAATGATGGACTGTCAGGTATCAAACAAATCACATGCTTAACATCGGCATCGGCGCCCCAGAAGGACCGCTGGGACTCGCGGTGGACAGTCATTTAGGCGTATAGATCACGATAATTCAACGTCCTACAAGGCATCTGGAGAAAAAACGAACGCAGTTGTGGAGTTCCAAGCAAGGGTGATGAAAGCTGTCATCGCTGACCCCGTGGTATGGCTTCGAAGGGAGCGCAACTATCTCAAAATGGATAATAGCAGGACACGATTAAGTGAAGGACATGCCGCTTCAGATGCCAGCTTTGGAATGCTATCATCAGTTCATACTACTGCATCTCGATTATCCAGCGAAGATCGAAGGACAGAGGATGTTGACGAGAACCCTGTACCACCCTCTTATACTAATTCAGAATCCGAAACTTGCGTGTTGCCTGAGAGAAGGCTGGCAGCGGAGCGAGGGACCCCTTTTCTTTCTTGACGACACCGCCTCTTGTCTGAAGATGCGTTATAAATGACACGGAAGCAACAAATCGTTAGAAATTGCCAATAGCTGGCCTTTCGATGCCATTCATGTGAGCCACATATGAGCGGTTGTTTGGAAAGAGGCAAAAAAGGTGGCTTTGAGTAGGGTGTACAGAAGGGAATCAAACGCCTAGTATTATTGGAGGTTGCTACTTCAGTACGGGAAGTGAAATATATTGAACTTATAACTACCTATCTCAAATACATCTCAATTCGATATAGCTTTGGCTCCGCCATGCTCGGATTGCAAAGGGTATATGTGATGTCTGATGCCACGCATTGCGGAATCATCCTCCCTACCACTAAAGACGCGTGCCATGCGGCTCCGAAACTTATACATATACATCCGTGAAGGGATCCGATGCCTTCCTCGATCGTGCTGGAGGAGACAACGGTGGATGTGTAGGAGGCGATGAGATATCTGAGGAATAAAAACTCTAATTACGTTCAGCTCTGGTATCCTGCAAGCCGCCACGATTGAGTAGTACAAGAAGGGCCTGAAGCCCCGCTGCTGCTGCTTTCGGTACGCCCTTCAACCTCGCCACCTGCTTTATGTCTTTAATGCCGGCCGTGTCCAACCACCGCTCAATCCGTTGCCCTTCAGGCCCTTGATGAGTCATGACAGCAAAAGATACAAGGAAGAGAACAAGGCGAAACATGAAAAGAAACTTTCGACATAAGTATTCAATAGCATATGTAAGGAGTACTACCACGAGTAGGCGCCCAGTGTATCTGAGATCAAGATACATAGTATATCTTTATGACTAGCAATGAGGCGTAATTTTCAAGTGAAAATAATCGAGCTCAACTGTAAGGCATAGTAACGCAGTACTGTTATATATATCTTACTAACTAGAGTTTTATCAAGGTACGGCATCCCGTTTTATTGTTAGTAGTGAAATCGACTAAAAATAGCGTACCTCTCAGGCTGCCCTACTATAGACGAAAGTGGACGCTCGACTGCGAGTGACGTGTATAGATTAAACGAGAAGGCTTATGTCCTACAACACTACTGCTTCCGACAACAGCTAGTCTCAAAGTATCTTTCTCTGCAGCACGCAGCTAATTTACTGCCCTACTCGTTAGGCGGATGTTTAAATTATTAAAGAGGACCTTACACTCAGGGCTTAGAGAGCTTCTCATAATCCACTAGAATAGAACGTAAAGACCACGTATAATTATATCGCTTATGCCAGCTTGTCCAGTCTCTCACAGGTTTCTGATCCGTTGGTAATTCACGGAGAGGCTAGTTGCAATACGGGACTATCCGAGGTGTGGCCAGATTCATAGCAGGCATCCATTATAATGACCGCAATTCTTATATGAGATCAGTGACATTTTTTTCTCCACTATTAGACAATCAGGCGCTTATCAGTATGTTTTACTGGAACCTCTTCGTCTTCCTTTCTGTTCCCTTCTTGCTTGGGCCCGTGTCACGGGCCCACCGCGCAAAGGTGTCGGCTTCAAATCCTTCTGAGATAGTTTCTTTCCTTGAATATGATGCAGAAGACCCTGAATCTCTTGTAGATAAATCTTGATCTCTTTTGCTGTCTGTGACAGATCGCTCAAGGTATCAAGCGTTGGTCCACGCTTAAATGCAGACAGCTGCTCTGCTCGTAAAGCTTCTATCCCAGACCAATACTTCTTTTGATCTTGAGTGAGAATATTTTTTAAATCTCCCACAGTTTCCTGAAGTGCCTGAACTAAAGTTTTTGCCGTGGTGCTCCAGCTAGCCGTCACATCCATCAGCTTGCGTTCGCCTTGCGCTAGGGCTTTGAACTCAAGACAGACGGTGTCGCGCAAGCTCTGGATCTCCTGCCTTATAATCTTGATATCTTCCGGTTTAATGCCAGAACTCAGTGCTGCAGGATCCACGCATTTTATGTTTTCGTTTAGCATCGTACGGAAACCTGACAGCTCTTTCTGTATCGAGGCTTTTAGTGTGTTGTGAAACGGAGATAATAAGGCTTCGGCGTCTGCTGTCGATAATTCAACGGGCCTATTTGATGTATGCTTGCAGCCGTGATCTTGCAATGCGCGCTGCACGCATTCATAAAAAACATTTTGCCATAATTGCATTGGTGGGATAGCATTTGGCGGGATGGTCGGCACCCTCCAGCCTGGGGGTGGAGTATTGTAAGCTGGGGGATATTGAGCTGGAGGATGGTAAGCCGGAGGATTGGGCCTGTACTGATTCCCGGTAGGAGGCATTGGATAAGGGTATAGTAGGAAGACAATTAAAGGCAGGAAGGGAGTCAATTTGACTAAAACAATGAGAACTAAGCCAAGTTATAAGAGGCGTTACTACTCTCAGAGGCATCTTCACTCTACATAAGTATCTCTAGCATCAATAGTGCTGACATTTGCAGGGATAGCGGTCCTTAGATAAGACAGTGCTCCCCCGCTTTACGCCACAGTCAAAAGAAATTCTCTTAGCGTCGTATTGGTCCGTAACGCATAGATCGAGGACCGGGATTAGCGCATAAATTAGCTTATGAGTATGTGACCTCGGTGATGAGTATGTGAACTCGGTGATGAGTATGTGAACTCGACGACCCACATTCCCCACCCTTCTGCGCTCTACCCTGTCTATTGATATCCTTTTACGGATCGCTCAACAGGCTCTGCATATCTTTTTACGCAAAAGTTTTATGTTCGAACCCCACTTTAGTGCTAAGAAGTCTATTTGTATTTATGATTGTCATAAATTTTTATAATGACATTAACTACGTTTGGATGAAAAAGCTGAACACGGGAGATAAATTTGTGAAATTTTGATTGTAAAAGCGCCGTTTATACCCTCTTAGAGAGAAAAGTCTTTACTCCCAAAGGTAACCATGACTCTAGCTACTGTGCATCCTTGATACTGATAACGGTTTGGGTAAGATTGTGGATCCTGCTGTGAACTCGCCTGCGAGCTCACCGTAATAAACGCTTTCGATGATGCGATCCACAACTCTGTATTATCCAAGATATCTCGGGAGACAGGGCTAGTTGAGCAGTGGTTAGTGACAGCAGTTGGCGCGCATGGAAGTAAGATCCTGGCATTGTTACTAAGGATCAATATGTATAAAGCCTTGCCGCAAGACTAGCGTGTCGAGTGGTGGATTACTTTGTGACCTCAACTCTATGTTCTATCCTTTAAAACCCTTTACTTTACAGTCTCATTTTATCTATATCCTCTATACCACGATGGATGGTAAGCTTTTATCCTAGGCTATTATAAGATACTAATTTGATAAACCAGACTCTGGAATATATCAGCAGCTGAATGGAGATCTTGACCATCTAGACACATCAACATTAGTTGCTCATCCATTCGAATGCTACAGACCTACTGGCAACGGCGATGTATGCATAATATGCTTCGACAATGCCCTTAAGCAGGCCCTGCAGGCAAACGAGATACAAAGACCTAAGACTGCTTTTCGGCATTTACATTATCCTTCTTCATAAGCAATCAACTTTGCTTACAGCGAGGTTCGCTCTTGGTTTTATGGCGGATATATCCAGAAAGCCAGATGGTTTTATCCTGCAGGTAGCTTCAGCTTCTTGGTTTTTCTTTTTTACCTTTTTAGGCAGGTGGTAAGATAGACACTCACCTCAGGTACAATATCAAGGGAAACAATAATGAAATCAAAACTAAATGTCATAGTGTTGATCAAGTGCAAGTATCAGACTAACTTAGAATGAAGTCGCTATTTCATATATAAATCTTTCATCGACTCAATCGGTGTTATGTCATTCCACACCTTCGCCTTTACGTTGGAAACCCATATTCTCCTTACCAAGTCCAGGAGGTACACGCTGACAGCTGATAATATCCTTTCCTGAGTGAACGAAGTGTATGTGTCAGACTCTAAGATTTTTTGGCAACCGACGCCAGAATGGATGCCGTTCTAATTGCAGATCTCCTGCGCCCTTCAACCATCATTGTCCTAGACTTAGTGGCCTCGGCTGCTATTCTTACACCTATAGAACGGAGACTGCCGGCAATATCAGGAATCCTATCTCAGCTGCGTTGATCGTATAGCTGTTGGAGTTATTATTGTCATCGAGGCGCCTCCACGGAACTTATTTTAAGATATCGTTTTTCGAAAATCACTAACATATTAAAATCAACGAGTCGCTGTTGGTCACATACGTTGAATACTCAGTATTGTTAGTTCTTGCTTCTCAGAATCATTCTTGATTATCGCGCATCTGGCGACGGAAATTTATTATCTCCGCCAGACAATAGCTCATATATATTTTCCAATTTATCCTGTCATTATCATGCCATTCAACTCTCTTCATAAGATCACTGGCAAAGAAAACGTGACTACATAGAAGCTCACTATGGTTAACGCTGAAAGCCTAGATGTGCCTCAAAAGCTTCCAACGATACCACCTAAGAGTTCTGACAAGATCTGGCGAATCACGAAGGAAACGCTTGTTGGTTGCATGGATGGACAGTTCGACCAACACTTCGATCATATGCTCATTATCGATTGTCGCTTCGGCTATGAATATCATGGAGGCCACATCGACGGCGCTATCAGTCTGGCACCGAGTTCCGGGCGCCTCGTAGATACTAATTTGCTGGATAAGTTGATTCAGGCGAAGTCGCACCAGAAGCGCACAGTTATCTGTTTATACTGTGAGTATTCGGAGTATCGAGCACCTATAGTAGCAGCGTGCATACGATCTAAGGACAGGCTATATAATATTGAACGGTACCCAAGTCTTACATACCCTCATATCTATATCCTAGACGGAGGTTACAGTCGCTTTTTCCAATTTTATCAAAACCGCTGTGTTCCACAAGAATATGTTCGCATGAGCAACAGTACACATCAGAAACTTGGTAGAGACGAAATAGACCTTCTAAGACAAGGCACAAAATCACCGAAGAAAGGGCGCTCAGGCTTGTTTGGGAACTCAAACTCTCATCAAAAAGGAGAGAGAGAAATAATCAAAGCATCACCTATTCTTCTTCAGAATCATACGGGAGAAGGATGGGATGCGGAAGCCTCACAGCGAAATGTGGCCGTATAAAGACCCACTGTGGTCATCAAGTAGTTTCGCTTGTACCTCAAATTTTGCGCACTAGTGCTAGGGTGCATCCGAAGCTGTAAGCCGACGTGAAATATCAGGATCCATAACATCCCCTCTTCAGGATTACACAGTTTATTATTTTCCTACCTTCTACAACCTGTATATTTTCTATTGGCCTAAGCTGTACATTTCGATTGGGCATTTTTTATTACAGAACTCTGCATTACAGGGTATCAAAAAGCCAGTTAGCAGCTAGATTCGCCTTATGATAACCAAGAAAGTTTTGATAGAAAATATAGAAGTGACTTAATAATGAGTTGGTAAGGTGTATTCGCATTGTACCTCATACACTTCGGTTCGCTCTCTCCTCGTGACGCATGACTCTCACTGCAATATGTATTTATCTGCTCAAAATGTGGGGCGTTTGTGAAATAACTGCGAGGCAAAAGATTGCAGGCCCCATACTATTGCAGATGTAAATAGCGGGTTGCGATACCGCGCAAGTGGAGGTCGGCTTGGTGCGGTAGACCAAGGCCTTTGCACGCTTGCCTCTTTGGGAAACTCCTCGCAACATTTATACGTGGGCAGATATCGAATGTACAAGTCCAATAAAAAACTTGACTGTAAAGAAATAACGAAAAATGGTATGTAAACCGCCTATCGATCAGTTTATTTTCAAGACAAACTTGGATATCTTAATCACCAAGAATATTCATCAATCTGACGTGCACTGTTTACATCGTTGATTAGTAGCACGGTACAGAACATGCATCTGTTTGACCTTCCGCCCGAATTTTACTTCCTGATACTTTCTTTCCTTATGCCGAAGGAGCAAGCCTTACTTGCTTCCGTAAGCAGACTCGCCCAATACATAACTGAGGATGCTCTCTATCGTGGCGATGGAAGGAGCGAGAGCCCAGTTGCATTACTTTGGGCGGCAAGGAAGGGAAAGATGAGGACAGCCGAAATGGCCATTCAGGCTTTGCATACAAAGTGTTCTTCTCATTGGATACATCGCGAATGCCGATTCCGAATGTTACTGAACAAATCACTTTATCAGTCCTGTGCTGGAGGACATACCTGCATCGTCCGACTTCTGCTCGACAAGAGTGCCGATCCTGATGCGCAGGTTGGGCGTTTTGGAACAGCCCTCCAAGCAGCTTCTTTGTATGGCCGTGAGAGAGTGGTTCAGCTGCTGCTGGACAAGAATGCTAGGGTGAATTTGCACGACAGAAGATTTGCATCAGCTATCCAGCTAGCATCGGCGAATGGTCATGAAACGATCACCCAGCTACTCGCGGATAGAAATGCCGATGTTGATGCTCAAGGGGGAGGTTATGCAACAGCTCTGCAAGCGTCGGCAGCAAATGGCTACGGGAGCATTGTACGACTTCTACTTCACAAAGGCGCAGATATAAATGCCCATGGGAGAGGCTACGGGACCGCCCTGCAGGCAGCAGCAGCACAAGGCCATGAGAATGTTGTGCGAATTCTCCTTGACAGGCATCCTGACATTGATGTACAAGATGAGAAGTTCGCAACTGCCCTCCAGCTTGCTTCAACAAAAGGCCATGTGAGGATCGTGGCGCTCTTGCTGCACCATGGCGCAAATGTCAATGCGCAAAACCGAAGGTTCCCAACTGCCTTACAGCTTGCGTCGCTTTACGGCCACGGCGGGATTATTACTCTCCTCATCAACAAGAAGGCCGACATTAATGCCCATGGCGGAGGATATGCTACTGCTCTGCAACTAGCGTCCCTATATGGTCACGAATCAATTGTAAGGTATCTCATTAACAAAGGCGCGGATGTTAATGCTAGAGGCGGAGGACACCCGACATCGCTACAAGCCGCATCGGCAAATGGTTATGAAGGGATTGTGCAACTTCTGGTTCAAGGTGGTGCCGATATTGATGCACACTGCGTATGGCACACAACAGCCTTGCATGTGGCATCTACGAAGGGCTATGAGACTATTGTCAAGTGTCTCCTCGATCACAAAGCTGACGTTAACGCGCAGAGCGAGTGGTTCGCGACAGCGCTCCAAGCAGCTTCAGCGAATGGACATGTGGAAATTGCGCAACTTCTCATCAGCAAAGGAGCTGATGTCAATGCACAGGGCGGGGGAATCCCTACTGCCCTTCTGATAGCATCGCTGCACGGCCACGACAAGGTTGTGGAGCTTCTCCTCAAGAACGATGCCAATGTCGACGCACAAGACAAAAGATTTGCGGCAGCACTGGCTTTAGGATTATCTGAGGGCCGTCGAAGCATTGTCGATCTTTTGATTGATTGCGGCATTAACATCGATGCACCTTGCCGTGGCCACGCCCCAGTGCTCCACTTGGCGTCATGAAAAGGGCACGAGAAAGTTGCTCGGGCTCTCTTGAGAGAAGACGCAGATGTTCTGCGCTGAGACACAGATTGCGAGGCTCGCCAGTTCAGTTCTTGAGAGAATGTTTCCATAGGAGCGATGTCGTTCTTGGAACTGATGCCTACCCTATAACAGTCTTGCCTAAATTAGCTTCGTTTACAGACGCTAACATGAGATTTATGGTTTGCCTAGCAAATAAACTACGTGTGTCTCCCATTAATGAGGAACAAATGCTGCCTGTCTAGCCTATGTCTGAACGTATCTCGTTTTTCAGCCGACCTTTCGGTCCGACGACCCTGCTATGTGCTATGACATCCTCAAGGTTGCTGTGTTTACAAACAAATAGCTATTTTTAGTAGACAACTTGTTGGGAATTTCATTGAAACTAGAAAGGCACTAGGTCTGTATATCACTGCAAAGAGCTATGCCAGAGCCACACATGTGATATACCATTCACGGATCACGACAACATGATTAGTATTGTGATTATCATGAGCTGATGAACTGCAAACGACATATCTGTCTCACAGTTTCGACATTGTGTTACAGTGCCTGAGCAATTACTACAGCATAAATGTGTCATAAGAAAACTTATTTTATGACTTGTTGACCGGCCTTAACACCATATAAGATGCTACCTGTAATCTCTCCACCAAGAAAGGTTAGCTCAACACCACAAAATCCCCAGATCCTCAAAGAGAATATTGAGTTTATCAGCCAGTCTTAACGTTACAAGATAGTAAAGTTGGAAAATACAGTGCTCGTTTGATACAATGGGAGCATCAAATCAGCAAATAGCCATTGGTGCAGCAAGTGAGAGTATGGGCAGGGCCATCATTTGTTTTGCATGAACCATAAGTGAATATTGAAACCGACACCCTGGGGAATAAGACAGAACATCTTATGTCGCCATGGCGCTCGGGCGTATGGTGACTCGCATGGCCCTGATCATTGCATAGGGTGGTAAGATCGACAGAAGGGAGGATCTTGGCGCCATTGCACAGAGGGCATGCAAAGGATCCGACACATTCCGGCTTTCACACCGACCACCTCGACAGCATGCCGCTATGTCACTTTCCGGTGCGTAAATCTATAGGCGTTATCGAGTTGAAATACCTCTTCTTGCTCGGCAAGACCCCAAATATAGGACGGTAAATAGGCAATACGTCCGCCGGTCACTCCTAGCCTAGGCCTCAGACTGAGGATCCTCGAGAAGAAAGACAACCCTAGACGGTTTATGTTTCTTAACTTCACTGTAAAACATCTGCGAAAGTCTGATGACAGGCCGTCTACGGGCCTGGACTTTATCCCTACCCTATGGTATCCACTTTAATAAAAGAAGGGCCGAAAACTTGCAGCTCAGTAAAATAACCACTTAATATAGTCTCCGTCTATGAGACCGATCGTGGCCTCGCCAAAAGCTTATCAACTGATCGACGATTTGTGTAGATTCTGTGTGATCCCTCCACTACAGTGTCTTGAGATACGGAGATGATATTCAGACCCTTACTTTGTGTCAGCACATGTGCATAAAACTCAACTTCCGCCTCCTCAAACTTGACGAATGTAGTGCATCCCAGCCAACTGCTCCTGATCCGTGGGTTCCCATTGCTTTCTTGCACAACCCCTCTCCTGGAGGCTGACGTGCAGCTTCTCCCTTTCATCCGGTGAACTGTGAATTGATTCGTCATTCGGCGTATATTGCAATTAAGTCCTTGCATACGTATCACAAAACATTCCTTCGCAGTTTCCAACCTCGCTGTACAGATACGGATCGTGCACATTTATAGCAGATATCGATCTTTTGACTCGTTCTCCGGTGCAAGCCAGGAAGGGCTGAGGTCATACAGAGTATCATAAAGAACGGACTCTTCACTGCGACACTATGAGGCACCTCGAGCTTGTGTTTCAGCGATTAAACAGAGGGTCGGTCAATTATGGATCTCAGCGACTTACATGTCCGCGAGGTGGCCCACCGGGCTCCGTCCAGAACGACGAACGACCGAGCTGCCTTTGTGCTACAGGAGTGGAAGGCTTTGTGCCGAGATCTTACGGTTCGATAGACACCACTCGCAGAGAGGTCAATAACCGCTAATATCTCGCAGAAATCACCCAAAAATACCCGGACACAGTTTTACCTCTGCCTCCAAATTCTAGGCTTGACTTTGCTTGAAAGATATGATGGCGCTCTGGCGGAAGGTCTTCTACGTCTAGGAGAAACTGAGATAATGTCTCTCTTGTCTGAAGACAGTGGGGCTGAGTACGAGACATTGGCACTGTTGGATCACGACGATATCAATCTGGGCTTCCATTGCATTGCACTAATGCGGATCTTACTTGAGGAGGCAGGAGGAGAAGCAGCTCCTATGCAGGTTGAATACTATGACTCTACATATTCAGCTACGGAAAACCAGATTATATTTGGTGCTGCCGTAGGTGTAAAAGGACCCTGTTCAATTCAGAGAGCCGATGCGACAGCCCTCCATGCTGTCCTTTCGCAGTCAAAGGTATGCGCCGGGCGGTCTTTGACGATAAGTGCTATCAAAGAACTGCTGAGAATATGTTGTGCAGCGTTGCAAACAGACTGGGTTATAGTGGAGAAGGTGCCAAAAGAACCGAGAACGTCGTAGATAGTGCTTTACATCTATCAATAGACAGTTTATTGCCACGGGCGCTGCAACATCTTCAAATAACCAGTTCTCGAAATACAGAAAAAAACAAAAAATAATATGTTAAATACAAAAGAAACAATAAGGAGATCGCGGAGATTACCGGGTACACTCTGAATGGCGCCGGAAACGCCTGCTAAGACCTTATCTATGCCAATCACGACCGCAAGATTCAAAAGAAGGAGAAGCATGATCACACACGACATCAAGGCCACCATAATCGTTACGAATCGAGATGTATCCTTTTTCACCTTTCTTGACACTTCCTTCTCTTCTCCCTCTCTTAACACTACCTTCTCTTCTCCCTCTCTCGACACTTTCTTCAGTTGTCCCTCCCTCGCTATCTTATTCTCGTCCTCTGTACTTTCCCACCATAGTGTAGAGACTAGCCACCCAAGTGGGGCTAGTAAGAAGAGGATTGTTGCTATGCTGGTGCCTTCCCTGAGTATATTGAGCTTTATGATGTCAAGAGCCCGAGGATATTCCTTGACCTTGATAAATTGTTTCAATGGGCCCGAGAACCAGTTGTCTATGCCCTTCCAGATCGGCGTACAGTCGTTCGGGGAGGCACCCCAACACACCTCGTCCATGCCCAGAGACACTTCGGTTGGTACATTTTTCAAAGCCTTTGAGACGGCCGTAGCTTTGGAAGATACCTCGTCGACTATTCGACTTGCCCCTCCTTCAATCTTGGAGGCAATGTCAGGGTTAACATCATCCAGGTCAAAGCGAGAGACCAGTTTGGGGAGCTTGAGTTGAACTGTCTCAATACCGCGTGTCTTTATTTCCTTGTTACAAATTGCAATAATCATGGAGCTGATGCTGATACACGCCGCTATAACAGCTATAGCACTTGATATTCGAAATTGGCGCCAATGACGCTTCATTACTCCGGTCTTATTCAAGTAAATTGTAGTAACAGCGGGCTATGAAATAAAACCTTCAAGAAAGCGACAGACTTTATGTCAAAATTGCTGGGACATCATGGTATAAATGCTATTTTAGTGTTTAAACTATTTATACTGTCTAAATACGGCAGATCCAGAGTTCGTTAAGATAGGTACCTCAAGCTTTATCGCACTGTAAGCAATATATAGGATACCACCAGCAGCGACAGCTCGGGATATTGTTGCGTTCTGCCAGATATATGTATATGAGCCTTCATCAGCAAGCGTTATGAATCGTTCGCTTAGGGATCAATTAAGTATCGATGATTGATGTAAACATCGTCGCTATACTTAAGTTGATAACGAACGTCAGACGCTACCAATACCACTGATAACCATGAGATCCACAACAGCGCTATAATAGTAGCAGGATATACATTTGCTTTATGTTGTACTAACCCATGTTGTTTGGAACGACCGAAGTCATCCTTATCTGGTTCATGTATGTTGGTAGCGGGATAGGCTGAGGCTCTCACAATTTTTATGTACTTGTCCTTAAACTTGGATGTTCTGGGATGATGTATAGAAGTAGTGGAGCTATTATGAACAATTATGTAAAATGGAGTCGAAAGTATCGTGCGTATGTAACATGGGTTGGTCTAGTTGATTAAACCAACAAATGTGAAGTAAATGGAACATCATGTGGAACTAGAGCCACGCAGCATTCATGGAAATATCATGGAAGGAGAGAACTAGTGAAAACAAGCTTCGAGTCGTTCAATCACCAGCTTTCTGATATATTTCGATGCTTTTGATGAGCCAGTACGCCTCCTGGAATTGCGAAGGGTTAGATGCAACGTAGGTTTTGCAGTCGCCTAGAGCCGAGGTCTCGGGATTTGTGTCCCAAGTTCCAGGAGAGCCTGCCCAATCACCGCAAAAGGTAGTGTCAAAGACTATACGGTGCTCTTTGAAATGATCATCAAGGTGGCAGCCGTCACCGCCATTGAACCTAGCCGCAGCGGGACCCCAAGAAATAGGATCTGGATGGCCTGTCCGAATGTCATTGGGGATTGAATCGCGCTGAAAAAACCAAATAGCAATATATTGCGATGTCCATTCTATCGCATAGATACCACCCTTTATGTTATTGAACCCATTGCCATAGCTCTGGCTGTTTGACATAATTTGGCCACAACCTCCCAGTGCATTACAGTCGTTACCGATCGGCAAAGTAGTCTGATCGCTACCCTCGGTATTGACAATGCAGCCAGGTCCAGTATGTAGGTACATCCCATTTTGTGTCTCCGTATTTACGCCCTCTATGATATCGATCTCACCCGAAGAAGGCCAGTCAGGCCCAAACATCCAGTAGGCAGGCCATACACCGGGGATGCTTCCAGGCATATGGGTGATATCAGCGACGAAAAGACCCTGTGTGAACGACTGCTGTGAGTGTATGCGGACAGATCTGCGACCTCTAGCAGGGTTTACAGTTCTGAAGTCGACACCTAGATAGATGCCGTTGCTGGAAACACTAGCAAGGCCTTGGGATTTGGCGGTGGTCGAGTCGACATACTCCACGAACCCGTGTGTGGGATCCTCCTCGTTGAAGAAGTCAAAAGAATTGAAGAAGTTGGAGGAGTCAATCCTATTGCTAAGGGCATACTGCGCACTGGCATCGATACCCTGGATGATAACGGTGGAAGCAATAATGATAGAGATAACACGCATCTTGTTAACTTTTATCCAAATAGTAAAGAAGACAAGGACGAAGTGTGTCAATTCTCACGGACCTCTAGAGGTTTAAATGTGGCCTATAGGACCCTGACTTCGCCGTACGCGCAGAACATGATTTTAGGAACAAGAAGGATGACAATCCTCCGAAACCTTCTCATGGTTCAGCGAAGTATTCAAGGGTAATATGTATAATGGGAGTCATTCTTTGTGAATCTTGACATGTATACCGCACAAGTTTAGTCGAAAACACAGTGTGCCAAAGCGGGAGGATGACCATCAAGAGGACTTTCTTGTGTATCTGAATTGTTTAGAGACCTTGCCAAGGTAGACAAAAGGATTTAGAAGGCTTTCAAGACACGAAAAGCTGCGCCCCTATTCAAATTACTTTTATTCCTGGTTTGTTTCTATTCTAAGCTATTCTGAACTAGAAGAGCACTAGATGGAAGAGTCTAGAGCCTGTCGACGATTATAAAACTATAACCTGACCTGAAGGGGGAGAACCTAAAGCTCTGAGGATCAGGATGGATTTAATATTAGTCTGGTTTTGTGTCTTTCTGCTTGACTTGTGTTTTTGGATTCCCTTTTCACGGCTTCCAGGCTTGCGCCAGATGTTTACTGATAAAATAGCTGGACCTCAAAGGAAAGAAAAGAGGTCGGATATCGTGGATGATCACGATCTGACTGGATTCGAGCCACCCCATAAGACAAGGGCGATCATATCGATTGTTGTCGCAGCAGAAAACATTCTCTTGCTTCTTTATGCCTTTTTGGGTGAGAAATCAGTCCGTGGAGTGAGCATCGGCTCTGGCAAACTGGCGTTAGCGAACCTATTTCCTCTCCTCCTATTTGGCGCTCACGAAATCATTCTCGTCAAGGTATTACGGCATAGTAAGCAACAAGTACTCTGGGCCCACAGACTCTTCGCCTGGATAGCTTGGTATGAAATCGAATTCCACGTCGCAACCTCACTTTTCCTGGTCTCTGGATTGAGTAAGTGTAGCGAAATGCTTTGAAAGCATCGTTGCTAAGCAAAATCATCTAGCGTCGTGGAATAGCTTGATAGGCTGTATTATGGGGTTCATGGTAAGCCCTGTGCAAGGGCCCATTTGTATGTAAACTTGCTAAATGCCTCTCGCAGACTTCATTGGCTTTGGTTATCAGTCTGGTACAGTCATTTCAATTGACAACAAGGGTTACCCGAACCTTTCATGGGGGTATTGCAATCATCGGCATATTAGGCGGCACGATACATCTCTTACAGTCTATTTCGTGTTTATTACTAGTGTTAGCTGCGGTATGTATTGGGGTCACCGGGATGCCCGACCTCTGGCGCCCATATAGTACGGAAAATGCCTTACTTACCATCGACATTAACGATTCGCTTGAGAAGAAAGGAGTAGTGGAGTTGAAGCTTCGAGTACCTGATACTCAACATGACTTTTACATCGAAACCTCGGGGACCTTTTACAGAGCCGCTTACGTCACATCGTCACGCGGTGGGAGGTGTGAAGCTACAGTGCTCCTCCCACGTTCCACCATTAAAAATGGACAAATTCAATACCACGGACCTTTCCGTGCACCTTTATCTCCCTACATACATCTCAACGAGCAACTCGACATCATCACAACAGGCAGCGGTATTATCGAGGGGCTTTCTTGCTTCAGATGGCGACAACGAGTTGCAGAATCTGAGAACAAAAGACCGGTCTCTACCAGACTGGTTTGGCTTACCACGAAGTCCTGCCTACCATATATTTCCTATTGCGTGGATGATATATCTTGGGAGAAAGAAGATGCTACTATCTTAGTTATTATTCTTGGCATCGACGAGATGAGTTCAAAATACCTTAGCTCTCGTCAAGATTCAAATCTTAACACATCAATTGTTCCTGCCAAACAAGGTAACGACCAAAAAGGCCGTGACGGACAAAATGCACACAAAGCAAATGATACGAAAAATAATACACCATTACCTCCATTTCAAGCTAATATAATCATAAAATATGAAATCGACAAAGATATGAAACATGCTATTAAGAAATATGTCAAAGAGCCATCGAGGCGAAGATATGGTTAGTTTGTTATTCGCATTGCTACTTCTATAGTTTCACTTATTGCCATTGCCTGATAGCTGTTTTGTCATACTAACCTTTCCTAGTGATCGGTGAAAGTCTAAGGGGCCAACTTCGTGATTAAATCCCTGAATTCGAACTTTAGAAAGACCTAGGTATATGGTAATCTGGGGGCATTACTTCCTCTGGTAATCACAAAGGGTGGTATCCTGGGAAAATATAGCAATGCTACTAGGTAGTCATTTCTCTCTCAGTCTTTAATTCATCTACAATAGTCTAATGGTTCTAATACCGCCAGTATCACAACGGAAGGTCCCTTATCTAAATCGCGCTGATGGTTGGGGACAGAAGTAGGGGGGCTGTCACTGCCCATCAGACAAACACAGTTATAAGTAGTGACATGTCTCATCTTAGTTTTGGCACTTAATGAAGCCTCCACATTTCCAAGCTATGATGCTGACTGCTCGGTGACTTGTTGCCAACATATACATATATTGTATGAGTCAGACAATAGCCTTCCATAGCTGTCAACAGATGTGTAAAGATATAGTTGCCATTTGACCCCGGCTTCCCATGAACTCGATCGCTACTCATGCCATTCAATAACAATCCTAGCATGTTTGTGTAATTGAACTAATTCAGGGAAATAGTAGTAGGGATTCCTTCTGTCGACTAAAATATTCTCATAGGAGATCAGTAGTTATTGACAGTGGAGCTGTGTAGGGAAGGAAAGAAATTTCAGGATGTATTTAGGACTTCCTTAAGATATTAGATGACTATGAGTTCCAGAAGGTTTTTAGAGCCTCTAGATTCTCATCATGCTTTATCTTAACTTGCTCTTGCTGCTTTAGTGATGACGCCTCTTTTAGAACGTTTTCAGTTTGAGCTATGGCCTGAAGATGGATTGCGTTACCTATTACAAGGTCCCTAGCTTCCAAGGTACGAGCTTTTTGACATGGGCTGCTTGGCAAATAGAGCTTACATAAATCCTGCGAACCTGGAAACTTCCTTAAGTTTCTTTGCGGCATGGCTATCTGTGATTGCAGCCAGTCTAAGATGTCACAACTAAGTTTCTTATTATCATATATGCCTGATGATTTATATTATATATGTTGGCTAGATTACTAGTTAATTGCGCCTATATTATATATTCTGTCCGAAATTGGCGCTTTTAGTAAATGTTTATATAGGATACCAATAATATACTTCTATTTTCTATATAATAAGATATAATTTTTAAAACTAATAAAAGGGAGATATTAAGCTTAAAATACATGTGAATTTTAACAGCCTACATATAGGCTTTTATTTAAGTTAAATTATC